>OX382186.1:5413436-5634243 GCA_947507545.1 Clistopyga incitator
TTTCGTGTCCAACAAACAGATTTTCATGTTCCTAGATTACAATTTTTTTTATGGAGTCCGACAGACAAAAACCAAAAATGGAGAATGTGATAGTCGGTGAATTACGTAACCTGAAAAAAAGCCATTTCATGTTCTCTCGTTGCTTATTCCACGTCCTCTGTTTTCTGTGTTATACCATTACAAACGTACTGGACAAAATGTTACACATGGTAGAACAGTGCAGACCGCTGGAGGCGAAGTACACTCGAATGAAGTACAACTGGGTCTGACCCTTGACTTCATTCATCGCAGTGCATATGTTGCAGCTATATCTATTTTTTTGTGGATCTTATTCAGTCCAGTGGGTGTGTACGGTTAAGCTGGTCGGGTCCAAATCTATAGTTGCTCTAGGTTAGTTACTTTAGATAGTGAAAAGCTTCACCAGTTTGTAGTAAGCATTACCAGACCAAAATCCGGAGACTGAACCTGGTCTGCAATAACTAATTAACTATGTAGTGGCGCAAGCTTCAACGAAATAGAGACACTCCTTTGGTTACCATTGTTCTGAGTTTCTAGAGCGCGCGGCGGTTTTCAGAACAATACCTTCAACACGTTAAAGCACAGCAGCCTATACGGCAAAGCCGCCAACGCTTCGGATAATTCGAAGTTCTATTTATCAAACTAGTTTGGAATACAAGGTTTCGCCACTAATTAACACGACGTCCGGTTGCTGTATAAATATCGCAAGAAATATTTCGATCATTGAAAACCTTGTGATTGTGACATTTTTATTTCACATCTCAGCAGAATTATCAAAAAAGTATTTACCTTTAATCCCTTATGCTCTAAACAGCCATTCGTAATTCCATTCAGCGAATGAGTATGGAAAATAAAACACAAAAACAGGTAGGAAATGTCAAACATTTTTGTAATACTGACGATTCCTTAGTAATTTCTTGGTGATTAAAAAAAATCTAATCGTACAAATATTCGCATAATAATAATTGCATAATAACCTGCAATGCGTGTTAATCAATGATAAAAAAAACAGGTTAAGTTGCAAAATCATTTTACGAAGAATTATGGAAGAAAATAGAGGTAACCAATAATGGTCGTGACGATTCTGGCGATTCACCTTTGTTTGCGGCCATAACTTACATGGATGGCCGCAAAACCGTGATCCAGTTGGCGCTTCGATCGGTAAGAGAACGGTCTGTTTTTCTGCCACCTCGGTGTACACATTTAAGTAAGTTACTTTAGTTTATACACCGATGAATGAAAAGAATATGCAGCCGTTTGAACAGGTAACTATTTTCCATGGTGCGGAAAATTGAGGTTTACAACCTATTGGCTGCTTTCACTCGACGATACCACGACGGCTTTGGGGATGCTCAATTCTGAAGGTTAGGATCCTGGGCACGCTCTGTTTTGACTAGGTTCATCTCACTTAATAACAGGAAAAATGCCAGCGGCACGCGACTTCAATTTTATCCGAACCGAGTGGTTTAATTATCAAAGCCTACTTTGCTGGTCTTCTTCGGAAGGTACTTAGTTAGGTACTTAAACGAAAAGTCGTCTTGACAAAAACGACTTTTTTAATCGTAATTTTTACAAGGGGAATATGATGAATATAAAGTGGCCATATTACATACAGGGTTAATCGTTGTGTGGGTAGTTGTCATCATTTCTCGATCGAGATCTATATATTCTTCTGTTATTTTTTTTTCTTTTTTTTTTTTCAATTCAATCCGGTATTAGCTGACTTTTATTACCGTCACGAAACAAACTTTTATAGGCCTTGCGTGCATCAAATTGTCAACCAAATTTCTCGGGATAGTAAAATGGGGAAAGGAAACATGAAAATAATATTTATTCTTCCGTGGACATTATGTAATAACCTTAAATTACTATGTTAACCTCGTGATTTAAATTGAACGTCAAACTATAATTTTTAGGTGGCTTCTGCACTAGACACATCGAGATAGAAAATGACATTGAATCGAATGAAATCAATTATAATCTTGGCTTGTAAAGCTCTGATACCACTAATCAAAGACATATATTAAACTCGATAGTGAATCTTTTTACTAAATTAATGCAAAATCTATAAGATTGCTTTGTTATAAATCATTTTTTTTTTTTTTTTCATTGCATTTAAATCTATCGATAATCTCTACATTCGATGCCAAAGAATTGAGATTTTGAGATCAAAAATTTTTGGTTTTCGAAATCATTGCTGCATGCTGGTCGTCTTGTGGTGAGGTTCTCTCTTTGAGTCTAGAGCACCTCTTTCCTACTTATCCAAAAGTAAGGTAGTTAGTGGCGATGTTTCCGTCCCCGGTGTAAAGGGCTAACGCCTTGACCTAAAAGAGAGACTGCTGTTGCAAGTTCCGAAAGCGCAGCTTAAAAGACTTGACCGTGACGTAACAATGCCATTAAAAATAGACTTTTCGCCTCCTCATCTGCCGACATGATCATGTCATCGCTGTTGAAAATTACGATAGAAATAGAGAAAAGCACACGTAGATCCTGATCAATCCTATCTGGATCTATGTGTACTTTTGACCATTTTTACTCTTTTATTTTATTCCAAACGTATACAAGACCGTGATTTAAAATATCTAATTAAGCAATTCAGTTTGAAAAATCCACATTTTTAGATTACTGTATTCATTTACAAATACAAAGATCCTGCAGCTCTTGTTTCAAATAAGAATATCCGCACAAAGTCCAAAAAACGCTGTTACTTAATAGTTGTCAGGATTACCACGTTTCCTGTAAGCGTAATTCGTGCCCAAAGGGGTAAGAACCGAATAAACGAATGAGAGAGAGAGAGAGAGAGTGAGAGAAAATCGTGTGCCGGATTGGAATCTTCGAAAAGCCACATGCCGTAAAGTACACCGTACGTGAGAAGAAAAGGACGTAGATCGATGGAAAAGATTGAATTGGCGTATATATCACCGCGTTTTTCACCCTTGCGTGCCCTTCCTCGGGCTTTTTCACGTCCTCTTCGTCGTCGACGTCCGGGACCAAAAAGAAACGTCAGAAGTTAGCCGAGCTTGCGTCTTTCGTTTCCTGGAAGGCGGACCAAATTTCTCGGTTGGAAAAACTGGGAAAGCACTCGAGTGCTCCTTTTGCCTCCGCATCCCGTGGTTGTTTTCGCGGTACAGTGATTCTGCTTTCGGTAAACCGGTGTGTAATAACTTCGGAAATCACGATGCCGTCGTTAATCACGTTTCCTACCGGGCTCTCCCACCCCCTCCCCTCTCCGCCCCCGCAGATTCGATATATAGCATTAAATTCGCATGTATGCGCGACTCGCGAGGTTGTCAGCCCTAGTCGAGCAATCGATTTGATCCCGGGAATCCCCGTGGCACACGTACCGCCGTATCCACTGTGGCGCGTTACACAAATGAGCCAAACCTTCGTCCCCTTCCTGGGCATTCTCTCGCTGCGGACGGGACCCGTATTTTCCCAACGAATTTTCCATCCGCGTGCACGAACGACTCTATACCGCGACTCACTGCACTCGGTATTGCGCTATTCCTCGAACAAACAGAACCCGCGAGCCCCGCGGGAATGAAACGTGAGACCCCCGGAAATGCGAGATTTAGTCACCTGCTGTTTGTCGGTATTTGAAATATGTGGACAAACTGTTGAAGCAAGCTAAAATAAAACGTATCGGTGGATTGAAAATCCGGCCGAGCCGCGATTTTCCACAATTAAAATGAATTTTCCGAACATTTCGCTTTATTTTTTTGGTTTATTATTATTTAAACCGGGGATTTTTATCGCGCTCGCCGAATATTTTCACTTCACTCATTTGCTTTGAGTTTAATTTAGCGTTATTGCGCATGTAAATTGCTTGCATGCAGAACGCACCGAGCGAAATTACTCGGCCGAGTCAAAATTTTCGTCCCCGGTACCTCATACCTTATCAGGGACGAGCCGACCTCACGGAGATTTATGCGATACATTTAAAAAAATATGTACTTGATGTTTTAAAGATTTTTTTTTTTTTTTCGCATAATAGATATTTTTCATGTGCAAAGAATATTCTGTATTTTTCACTTTCGTTTGCGAAAATGTACCGACGATAAGGTCTGAAAAGGTCACATTACTTCCGGTCTCAATTCGTGTGCTAAGTTATCGCTTATGCGATCATTAATTGACTGATTTGATTATCGATGCAGATACTACACATTATCGATCTTTGTTGAAAATATCCTCCAATATGTGGTAATTTATTGCGTACATAATAATTGCATAATTCATTCAATTATCGATGCAGATGGTACACAATATCCATTTGTTTAAAATATCCCCTAATATCAAGTCTGTAATTAGACTTATTATTATTAGAACCAAAAATTTACTTTTATCGTAACAGATTTATTCGAAATACCATAAAAATCAAATAAAACTTAATCCAAGGAAAATCACTATTTTTTCCACCATCAATTTATTTACCTTGGTTTTAATTCGATATTTTTTTATATCGTGAACGATACTATTTTTATATGAAAAAAGTAAATAAAGAATTACGGTCGGTTTGCAGGCAAAGACGAGGTTACCATTCTGGCAGTGGTCAACAATTGCTATACAACAGCAACGTAGTCGATAACATTGATTCACTGGACTCCCAAATACGTTTCCAAAAACTAAATGACATCCCGTATTTACACTTGTTACACTTTGTGTAAACACAACGGGGCAACAATTGATAAATCGAATTGCAAATGCCGGTGACGTGTGAGCATACCATTTGGTTCGATGTGATGGATGCAATGTATTTCGAACGTACGGATTTCAATGTCCGCACGTATTTACAGACGATCGTCGATCGTTGCGCCAATGAAAATTGCGATACTCTGTTTATATAAGTGCGGAGTTAGCCGGCTGCCGCATCAAAATGGCGCGTAACCCGAAATGTTTTAACCCGGATGGGTTTATTCGCGAACTCACCGTTGGATTGACACGTTGGCACCCACTGAAGCTCCCAAAGCTCGGCAAGCCATTCCTGCAGTAGCAAACAGACCAGCGGACGAGTATAGCGAGTCCAGCCTAGCAGACCATCGCATGATAACTGCCCATGTGCGAAAATGAACACCATGGATCATCCTCGCAATCGGAGGCTTTCAACCGGTATGTTTCGTTTTTATATCTCTCCTGAGAAATGACGATTAAATTTAATCGTACGTGTGAACCAGTGGGTTCGCAATGATCCCTTATGCAAAAAAAAATAGCAGTGAATTTGACTCGTTCAAATGTGCCCAATGATATTTATTTGTTATAACCTACTTTTGTGGTATTATCCGGAAGTAAAAAATTGAGATACTCAGTTTTTTATTTTTCATTGAAAAAAAAAAAGATTTGTTGGGTCAGCAAAGTCAACCGGTTGTCAAATAAATTGTTTAGTGAGTTCGACGAAAAAATGTTCTCATCTCAAACATCTGTTAAGAATGTATAGATTTAATTGAAAAAGCGGGAAAGAATATTCAACGGCCACGGTAGACAATGTGCTCAATGCTATTTATCATTCATTAGTCAAAATGGATATACGATAATCATTTTTTTATTAATCCATTGAAATAAGAGATTTGTTGGGTCGGCAAAGTGAACCGGTTTTCATATAAATTGTTAAGTCAGTTCGACAAAGAAATGTTCTCATCTCAAACATCTGTTAAGAATGTATAGATTTAATTGAAAAAGCTTGAAAGAATATTCAACGGCCACGGTAGACAATGTGCTCAATGCTATTTATCATTCATTGGTAAAGATGGATATACGATAATCATTTTTTTTATTAATGATTTCCATTGAAATAAGAGATTTGTTAGGTCGGCAAAGTCAACCGGTTATCAAATAAATTGTTAAGTCAGTTCGACGAAAATACGTTCTCATCTTAAACATCTGTTAAGAAATTATAGATTTAATTGAAAAAGCTTGAAAGAATATTCAACGGCCACGGTAGACAATGTGCTCAATGCTATTTATTATTCATTAGTAAAAATGGATATACGATAATCTTTTTTTTTAATTATTGATTTCCATTAAAAAAAGAGATTTGTTGGGTCAGCAAAGTCAACCGGTTGTCAAATAAATTGTTAAGTCAGTTCGGCAAAAAAATGTTCCCATCTTAAACATCTGTTAAGAATGTATAGATTTAATTGAAAAAGGTTAAAAGAGGGTATAACGGCCACGATATAGACTTTCCCTTTTATTGAGACTTGAAACAAGAATTGCTCGTAAAATTTGAGGCCGTGAACACTTATCGGCGAGATAAGATTTAAAAGTAAGTTAAAGTCGGAACTTAACAGCCATTTGAACGCTGTAAGAGCTCCGACGATAAAGATAGAAAAAAAAAAAAGAAACGGAGCGAGCAAGTGAGTCGAGATTCCGGTTTACGACTTCCAATTATACAAACGTACGATCGAATATCGCGGCGGGGCCGCAGGTCGCGGCTTCCGCCAATTAAGAAAAACTAATTTTGTTCGGAGCTTTCGCGACCGCTGGAACCGCGCTTTCCTCTCCCTTTCGACGAGGCACTTTTCCACGTTCGCCAGCACATTTTTTTTTCTTTTTCTTCGTTTTTTTTCTCTCTTTCTCTTCTTTACTTCCTTTCCCACCTCAACTTCCGCCCCATTCGCCTTGATAATCCGTGCAAGCGTACCGGTAAATTTAATTCAACACCGACGTGCGAATTTCCTGCCGTTGCGCACATGCCCAGTTATCACATTATTTCACAGGGGCTAATCGTTTAACACCTTACCCATCGAGTCCGGATAAATTTAACCTCTCTCTGGTATATGCTTGCGGCAACCAAAACCCCCGCTGTCGTGCCATCAATGATAAATTACAAGATCTACTCGTCATCTCCAATTATTCTTCGACTTGGATTTCTGGCTACTATACATAGCTAAGATATGCGCATCATTGAATTCAGGAAGTCGCGTCAAGCTTAACCTGTCAATGAAGCATATTTTTTGGATTTTGATTAGCATAAAAATTTTTATTAGCATAATGAAAAAATTTGATGAATCGCATATATTCTTTCAAGTGGCACTAAAATATGTTCAATTGTAGAGCAAGTCAGAGAGAGAGTAAAAAAAGTGGCGAAATTGCTGAAGAATGTCTCATATGCGACATATAATTTTTTAATCTTTTTATTTTTCATATACGTAACACATATCGAAACACATGGCGTATATAAATATGAAAAAAAAATATCCACCTCTTTGAAAAGACTACCATAATTTCTCCGAGTGTGTACCCAACGATCAGAGCCAACTTTTTACTCGCTGTGCAACCAATAATTTATCACTCTTCAGCTTTCAACTGCGACAGTTTTGCCGGGAGATTCCTATAAAAGTAACAAACGAGACCTCGACGAGCTCGATGGGTCGCTCGTGATAGAAATCCAAACAAAACGAGAATTAAAGCGAGAAAGCAAAAAATAATATGAGGTTATAGAAGGAAAAAAGCGCGGGAATGCGGTGAACATTGGACTACCGACGCTTCATATGTCTCGTATAATTTCATGGTTTTTTATTCCCATCGATCCTTCGTGGACAAGCCCGACAGACTTACGTGAATATAGCTGAGGGGTTCGCTCGTAAAAGTTACGGGAAAAGTTAAGCAAAGTTAAAAATTGCACGTTCTGTCGGCTGGTGATGATCCCCTTCACCTAATTCCCTCTTTCCGTGAGCGCTTACCATTTGTCCTAGACGAGAAAAGCGCGTGCTTATGCCGTTCGGCTCGCACTGCTTCCTCGCTCGTTGGCTTAAAGCTACGACTGATATATTATAGGTTAATGCGAGCCTCGTGACGCCAAGTGACCGCCTGCGTACATCGTTTAGCTGCGAGCTTTTGTACACTATAAAATTATTGTATATGAGTCATTCTCTGTCAGTTCAACCATTTTCGTCAACCAGCCTCTTAAATATCGCTCATGTCTGGCCATATTCCAATACTTCTCGTAAGTACTCATTTTCATTTTTTTTTTTAATTTTGAAAAGTGTCAATCTAAAACAAAAACAGTGCCCCAAATTTAACGATGGCATTGGTTATTATTATTATTTTGTAAACGAGAGGCATGGCTATTTTTTACAATAAGAAAAATTAAAGTAAGTTTTTCACTCATTCGTACTTGGCTTGTTATTTTGTGTTATGTGTTATAACATTTACGAAAGCTACCGAAAAATCGGCAAAGTGGACATTTGATATTTGTCTAAATCGTGTTAAATTCAACGATGCACTAGAAGTATCGCATTGGAAAATTAAACAAATTTATTAATAAAAAAAAAATACTCTCACGATATTTTTTACATGCTTGATGAATAATCCGGAAATTATTTCGCGGCTTTAGTACATATATATCGTTTATGGAAATCCAGGATCAAATGATACAACAGCCGAAAGATCCGATGTGAAAGTGTACAAAAGTTCATGGAGAGATCTATTGATTGATAGTAAGATATGACTAACTATAATAAATATCTAAGTAGGTTAAAAGAAAAGTGACTAAACTGACGGAGAATGCTTCATACACACAGAAACTTTTAGAGAGAGAGAGAGAGAGAGAGAAACAGAAGCTCCGGAGCGCGAAGTGTGTATTCGTCGGGCATAAAGTGGCGTGATGCCATTTAGATTGCAATCGGATTCGCGCGCCCGCGTTATCGGCACCGGCATAATTATTATCTGGAGGTCCGATCGTAAACGGGGAGTGCAGAGAAAAGGCGTGGGTGCACTCGCTGTGGACTGGCGCTATTCGATAGCAGTTGTGGTTTGGAAAATCAACTACTACGATTGTGTCTGTGATTTACGACCATGAAGAAAATTTTTAATTCCACTCTGAAGCTCGTTTTTTATTTCACCACGAAATAGTAGAATTTTGAAATTTATATCATCACACAGTGGAGTCGAGTTGAAAAAGTCTTTCCCGAGCATGGCGATCAAATATTCTCAACGTTATCTTCATGGCCGAGGCAAAAAATCGAACAAAGAAAACAAACTTTGAGGATTCCAGCGCCAGCGATGAGCTGGCTGAGTGGAAATGATGGAAAGTGTCCTTTCTCACGAGCGGAGTATTATCAGAGAACTCCGTTGGCACGGGCCTACGTAGCTTCGAACTGTCAACAAAATAGTACAAACTGAAATCTGCATTTTGTTCACGAGAGGGCAAAAGTAGCAGAAGTTAGCTTTCGGACCATTGGGTTTAGAGGTGCTGGCGCCGATCAGACATTTTGGCTGAGCGGTGGCCCGTCGCGGAACGATGGCCAACAGAAATTTCATCTTCCAGGATCAGCGAGAGCGCACGTTTTCTTGCACTTGGACCCCGGGATATTTCGCCATTGGGGAATTGATTGTCGAACATGGCTGGAAAACCGGGGGCTTAAAAAAGCTGGCGTCACCCGCGAGCCAGCTTTCAGCGTCAGTGTGCATACAGCTTTCGGAATTATTTGTACGTACGTACGGGAGGCACTTTATAGTGTATCCGCACGAAAGCTTCGAGTAATCGATATCATTACCCCAGATTCTCGGATGCTTAATGCGAGGTCGCGGAACCCGGGACCCCGGATTCACTCGCAAGAAACAGCGCCACTTTATTCACTCGCATTCAACTCGTTTGCTAACTTCTTATCAAATCTCAAAGGCAACTTCACCGATTTCGGCAGATAAATGGATTTCATTGAAATCATTGGAAATACCATTTAATTAATTTCTCACCGTGTGAAGAAATCTCTGAATATAATTCGTTGTCGGAAGTGGTTTATTTGTTCTTATACAGTTTTGTTGATATTTCGGTTTCTCGAAAATGAAATTCGTTCACACACAAAAAAAGGGATTAGTTGTATGATTACTATTTTTTCATTTTGCTTTGCCTGAGATAATTAGTTTTGCCATAATTAGTTGCGAAGATTGATTGATTGGTTGTGTGAACTAGTATTTCTTTCCGTGCAATATTCGCCCTTATCCAAGATTGAACTACAATATTTTCAATTCAGACCGAGAGCGTATTTATTTTAGGAATAATCAATCGCACGAGATTTTCCACACGATTTTTCGACCAATAGAAAAAAAATGGAAAACAACGTTTGCCCCCAATCAATAAAACTGCCTTACCATTTTAATTGAAAAAAATAGCCTATCCAAAAAAAAAACGAAACCAGCCAACATCATGTGTACCTGACACCTGACGTTCATCAAGAAATGGCACATCACTGTGACACGTGACCATTGACCAATTCACATAATCCATGAGACCAATTCGAAATAAATGGAGGAAATTTAATACCGACTCTCTTTTTTGTTAATCTCGGTCAGAAACACGATAAGACAATGGAAATAAGGTAAAGGAAAAGGGCCAATCTCTATAATTCGAGACTCTCGCGAATGCGGATGTTATAGCCGGCAGTATTTTAGGGTGGCGCTTATTCTATCTCAAGGCGATGCAAAAATGGCGTCGAATAAGCTGGGGATATTTGCGGACGGTATTCTTATCGTGAAATGGCCGAGAGTTTGCTGGGGAGAGTCTCGTTGGGTGGTATTCTCGCGAGGTCTACAGCAGCAGCAGCAGCAGCAGCAGCGAAAGAAGCGCCGAGCGAGTAGTGAGCCATCAAGCCAATGTTCGAAATCCCTGGTGATACACGCGCTTCCGGCTGCCAGACACATAAAATGCCCCTCCGCGCTCGCTCGCGAGCTAATCTTCCTCGGTGGACGACCCTCTTCACCCGAGGAGCTTTAACCCCCTGCTGTCTCTTCGCTGTTGCACCCTCGAGTGCTACGGGCTCGACTGAACCTCATTGCGAGGTATCTCTCACATGTCCCACGTGTCCTCTTCAATAGCATCAGACGTAGCCAACAGAAAATCCACCGGAATTCTAATCCGTCTGCACCCACATTGACTTCTCTTTCAAGAAGCGATTAGACACACACACACACACACAGATTAAAATGCCCTTTAATCTACGCATATTAATTTATCCTATATGGAAATTCCGCATTCTCATTGGACACAAAGTAATGAGTGCCAGTATTATCAACCGGGTGTCTGGTTTAGTCTCTATTATTTTCCATCGTTACCATAACTGGATACAAATGCCAATATGTAGATGGTAACAATTCTCGTTGTCCTTGACGTTCAGAGGCAATTGCCAATACCATGAATACATAGAGAGAGATAAGATTTGTAGTCACACACTTTTCTTCTCATTTCCATTTACAATTATTTATTTGTGCCATATTACACGGCAATACTGAAGATCGATCTTCAGAAAGACTATCTCAATATTCATGAGCCTCACTTTCAAGCCATCCTCTCAGTCAGACTTTCGTCATGGTGTCCTTTTGTTTTTGTACGCGGAAACTTTGGCGAAGCGCTTTTTGAAAAAGCGTTTGCCGAGGATTTATTCTCACACGAGCTTATTTAAAGATCACAATTCTCTCGTACACGAGATACGATAACCGTCTTGGACTTATCCATACTGCATCCCGCTGATATGAGGTTCTAAATTCTCTTTGTCTGACATCTTCCACGATCTTATATTCCAATATAACACACAACAGCTCTACACCATGGTGTACACCGCTGTTATACATACCAACTACTACAATATTTCTCGTGGTCCTGTACGCCGAGGCACCTCCTATACATTTATTTATATACCCCGTTCTCTTTGCCTACCGCTGGCCAAACCAAGGTGTTCTCCAGGCCACTCGCAATCTTCAGAATGCATCTGCATATTTATAGTCTGCTTACAACTTGTTTGTAATGGGTTCGCTTCCTCCCTCTTTTTCTTTCACTCGTAGAGACTCGCCCCGCCGTAGCCAACGTAAATCGTGTACCTGGCGAACCTTGCGCCCCTCCTTCCTCCTCCCGTCCCCTGCCCTTCGTGCCCTCCTTCGCCCTTTTAAACCACCTCTCGTTCTCCTCTCAATTTTCTCCACTGCATCTTCTCACCCTCTCGCAAACAGCCACGATTCGTTTATGACAGAGAATACGAAAAGCAAATAACGCCAGTCCACTGGAATATAGGTGCGCCGAGTGTTCTCCAGCAATGCCAGAGGAATTCCACTTCCGGTAATGCAAATTCTCCGAGCTATTCTTCTACTTCAACATGTTGGTACTTACTTCTTTCCTTGTACGAGTGCGACATTAGTCTCCTTTTTTTTACGAATAGTAAGCAAATGTTTTATACTGATGTAACAGTGTAACTATTTTACATGTATATCAATATTTAGTGTAAATATAGTGCGCTTTAACGTCGTTGTAACTGCGGCAGAGTTGAAAATCGTGTGTCTGACCGCACCATCCATTCATACTCATATCAGCATGCATAATTTGTGACCGCGTTACGGATGCTCTTAAGGGAGACTCTCTCGCTCCCCAGGCACAATAAATATCTCTTTCCTTCCGCGCTACCGCGACGTAGTAAAGCTCGGTGCAGCTACTGCAGCGGCTGCACCAGAAGCGCGCTGTGCTTGGCGGTACCAGTAGCAGACCATCCAGTCTCCGCTACCCTCTTTGCCAAAGTTTGTACACTTTGCTTGCGACGCTGCTTCTACGCTGCGTGTATAAGAGATATAGTTACAGGGTCGTTCAAAAGTGCCGAGAAACGTCGTCGGAGCACATTCTGGTATTAGCGGCCATAAATATGAAGATAAGGAAAGTTCATACACAAAAAAATCCTCACTACTCGAAGAACTCAGGTAAGTCAAGTCAGGTAATCATTTTATAATTGTGACAAATCCAGAAATCCAAATTATGACTGATAATTTTGCCGAACGATTTCTATTTTTACACAGTGATGTAATGATTTTTTGCAATATCATATTATAAAAAATTGCTGAACACTTAGTAAGTTTCAACGTTCTGAGACAATTTATACATTAAACCGAAAATTAAGTTAAAATTGTATATTTAAAAAATGTACATTATTTTTGTTACTACTAATGTGTGATGAGAATTTTCAATATTTCCGACGAACCTCTTCGATACAGCTTGATTTGGGTGGTCCTGTAAGCGCTACGCTTACGTGCACTCAGAGTGCGACCCACATTTCAATTTTCATAACGAAATCTGCCGTGCCATCAGGGAAGATTCATCGTGCGATAAGATAAATGATTTTCTAAGCGAAGCCATTGGGAAATATTGGAAAAATAGGAGCGAGAGACTGGGAGGCTCCTCGTGGGAGGCAAAGGGAGCTATCGTCTAGACGAATTTCGTGGCATAATAATGTTCCTGAGGGATTCTACGCAGCCAAGGAAACAGGAAGACGAGAAGAGAGGAGACCGCTAGAGGCTTGTGAGGAAAAGAGCGGAGAGGTGAGCGGCTTTTATCCGAGCGAGCACACCGAGAGGGGCGAATGAAGAAATATTCAAATTCGTTTCGAATATACTATAGTAGGTATTTACTATATAACCGCAGTGCTATATCGGGTCATATATACGAAGAGGAGGCTGAGGACGAGCGGGGAACGTTCCACCTCGTCGGGCTCAGTGGGCTCGGCGCCAAATCCTCTGTCGAGTGATTTTTACCGCGATTCTATGCACTCTTCCGTAGAATTTACTCGCCTTTCTCTCTCTCTTTCTCGTATTCTCCACTCCTTCTCGAGGTTCTTGTTCTCATTTTCCACGCCCTGTGCTATAACGCAGAGGCTCACAGCTGCGGTACGTGGCTCCGGGTCCGGCAACCCGGGCATCCATTTTACTGTAGATACTGCGGAGACGACTTGCCACGTTTTTCGGTCTAGGCCACCGACCCACCGACGACAACCGTTCTACCACACTTTTCGTGTCCTCATTCTCCTCGTTCTCGCGTGATTAGGGATGCTTTTGCGGTGCCTTCTTTTTTATTCACCAACTCGAGTTAATAGGAAGAAAGTATACATCGAATTAGCTCGCTATTCTGTAGATAGCGCCTGATTACTTCATCGAAATACAAGCGTTTCAACTCGGTGAGCTGAATTTATAATAGTTGCTTAATTACAAGCAATATTGATCTGGATAATTGACGTACTTAAGGGCGACCTTTGTCCATGTGTTAATTACAGTGAATAATACTTTTGTTGAACTAATAATTAATTTACATTCATAATGCTCATTGAGATTCTTCAAAATCGACAACTTTCTAGGAATTGCAGTCTCGGAATTTGGATTGCAACTCTGCAGGATATAATAGTGCATTGCATTTTAGCGTGGCCTAATTTTTATCAAATTTTTGAACCTGATTAATTTTTCTCTGTTCACTTTTGGACTTTGCAAAACACGAAAATTATTATTCACGTTCAATTTTTTAAATAATGCTCTTTATATATTTTTTTTTCTCCGTGCAAAGACAATTTTTCCCAAAATCACAGGTAATAATCTCAAGCAAAAAAAAAACGTCGATTACAAGAATCGGAAAAGAATTGGGTCACTCCGGAACACTAGACACTACCATTTCCTGAAGTTACAATTCGATTGGGGACTTGGGGACACTTTGTTTCGCATACGTTTCGAAACGGAACACGTTGAACCGTGAAGTGTGTCGGTTTTTTAAAGTGTCGAGCTTGGAATAAACTAAATGTAACACGCTTTATATGTACTACAACAAAGTACGTTTGACGTAAGAAAATTAACTCCCTGTGTGTGTTTGAAAACACACATCTTACAAATTTGCGCAGGTTTTATTATTCAGTTACTCGCAAGGCGATCTTGCGACGCGTCAACTCGCATAACCCTCTTGACATCGAATGTGAAGTAACGAGTTGTAGCATCACGCCTTACAAACTTTTTTTCTTATTATTATTGTTATTATTATTTGAAGGAGACAGTACTCGTGGGTTGCGCGCGGAGTGGGCAACACTCTGTTTCCTATAAATTTCAGTCACGTCCGTTCCCATTTTCCCTCTGTCTTCGTAGCTCGCATCTCGGGACCGGGGAGGTTGATAGAGGTTGAAAGAATGGCTGCAACAGTATCTCGGAAAACGGACGAGAGTATACCAATCCACTGCAGTGAAGTACATAAACAGAGTATGTACGGAGCACAGGCTATATCCACGTAGTACGAGCCGTCGGTTCGTATTTTTCACTCGGTTTATTCACAAAGGCATTACCGTAATCAACTCCCGATCTTCTTATTTACGTTTTTTCGGGTGCAAAGTTTATGCTCGCCGGGGGGGGTTAGTTTGAACGGCGGAGGGCTCGAATTGTTGGGAAAATGGGAGCACAAGCTATGGGGTGTACGCGGACTTGAGTGGAAAAAGATTCTCTTTCTCTTTTTCCCGAGCCAAGCGATTTCGAGGCTAGCGGAGGGCTGGGTTAGCGCAGTGCCGGGATCAGCGTAACTCGATATGCACGGGCACTCCATTCTTGCAACGAGTTCAGAACGGTGCGATGGTATGCGGCGTCACTCGCGCGCGATTACGCGATTCGTACGGACGCCTCGGTAGCCAAGCGAACCGGCAACCTAAATCGCGCACGAGCAACCATGGAAGCTCGGGTATACGGTGCAACTGCGCAACGGTACACCCGTGGAGTCACGTATAGGTTCGGGCCGAGGTTGGCCCATCCGAGAATTGGAAAACAGTAAAAGTTCGGGACTAGGCACTGGTGCAGAGCTGCTGGTACAGAAGAGGCAAAATAAAATTTAGCGTTTGCACTGGGCGCCCCCCTCCGGTCCGCCCGCGAGCTTCAAATGCCTGGCCACTTTGGTAGGAAATTGCACGGCTCGGCTCGAATAGATTTTATTGGGCGAAAGAGAGTGAGGGAGGATTTTCCGGAAGAGAGACTGGTATAAACGGCGGAACAAAAAAAAAAAAAACAACAAAAACAACAACACACGAGAGGAAGATGAAGAGGAATTGGAAGTAGGTATTCTGTCTGGAGAATTCAAAGGATGGGACCACTCCGCACCATAATTCCGGAATACTCCGCTGGCCTGGACAGAGGATCGGCCTGGAGTATCGATACTCTGGAAAACGTTTTGTCAAAGGACAGTTTCAAAACCACTTTGTGAATCAACACACTTTCACCTTGTGTGGATTCCTCGTTAATATTAAAGATTCCTGATACGTTTTACACAAATGAAAATCGTTTATCAAGGGAGCAAACGTTTATGGATATGAGTTCGGTAGATGCAGGGTTAGATGTACAGTTGAAAATGCCTCCGATTGTTTCATTCTAATGATCTTAGATAATTAGCGGTATCAATAATCGGGTTGCTTTAGAAATCGGTTGTTCTGTGATATTAGCTGACTTCTCGAGCTACCGATCAGTCAATTCATCCGACAAACTATTCGAGTAGTTGAGGCACTAATGGATTGGTTCGGAATATCAAGGTGTTAGGTGGTGTAACCATCACATGGTCGAAGATACTATGTGGCTACTATCGATTCGCCGGTATCGATTGGCTGGTTCGATTCCCGATCGACCAATTAGTGAAACCAGTTGCCTGGTTGGATTATTGATCTATCGGTTCGCAATATCAAATTCATAGTTGGTCTACTATTTGGGTGATCAAGGATATCAACTAGCTGTACCAATCAGCCGGTCTAAATACACACTGGTCAATGGCTTTACCATTGATATGGTCGAAGGTACCAGTGGAATATTCGATTGTTATCGATATTGTTATATACAAGCCAGAAGGGTTCACAATTTGTGATCGATTGTCTGATCCAACTATTCAAAACCAACAAACGCAACACTAATACCATGACATGCTGTGTATTACCTCTTCACATATATCGTTCAACATTGCACACTTTTCGGAACGTTTGTTCTTCATGGCCGAATTGATCTGATACGTCCAACTTCATCCGCCTTTCTTATTATTCACGGAATGGCATGGGTTCGTTCTCCGTATTTATGGATGGGGATGAAGTGAGTAAAAAAAATGAACAATTTCCGCAATGGTTCCGAATAATCGCATACTTGATTGTCATCTAAATTGTCATATTGAAACCAGGAAGTTTCACACATTGTGATTGATTGATTGCTTGACCAAACTATTCAAAACCAACGAACGCAACACTAATACCATGACATGCCCTGTATTACCTCTTTCCATTTATCGTTCAACATTGCACACTTTTCGCAACGTTTGTTCTTCATGGCCGAATTGATCTGATACGTCCAACTTCATCCGCCTTTCTTATTATTCACGGAATGGCATGGGTTCGTTCTCCATATTTGTGGATGGGAATGAAGTGAGTAAGAAAGATAAAAAATTTCCGCAGCGGTTCCGGGGTTGGGATCGATATGCACGGTACTCAGTTTTGTTCGCATTTCTTTTTCGTTGACTTCGTTATCTACCAAGCAGAATCGTCAAGCGGATCATAAATACTTAAGTACGCGTACGTAATGCGAAAGTTTGCACGCGAGTAGTCCGAGCGGGACACACGCATTCTGCAAGGATCTGGTATAGGTTTGTGTTTCAAGGATACACATACGTATCCTAGTGAAACCGTGAGAGTGGGTCTATCGTTATAGCACATAACACTGCAACCTACCGACTTTTGCATGGCTCATGAACGTAAATTATATTTATAGGTAGGTACTGGGGTCAACGTGCCGCTTACTTTTCCCTTGGATCACAGTCGAATCACCATAATTGAAGACCACGACAATTGAGTGTCGTTCACGTGAATTTAATACCACACTAACATATCCGACACGTACATTTCGAGCATAGAACCCTATATTTTCTAGTACTTACCCGATTCCGGTAGCATTTACCCTTTTATAAGCAATCTATAATGCACAAGTGAATTCAACACTTTCACGAGTTGTAATAGCGCTGAAAAAAAGATCCGATCACTCCTTCTATCGCATACGCCTGCAAACAATATCCCCATAAATTCTCGCAACCGTAAAAATAGTGGTAAATTTGACAAACACTAAATCGCATATATCTTCTTATTCTATAAGACTATTTTGTCATAGTAGATTATGGTCACCTCAAATACTTCCAACTAGACAATTGTTACGATAATTACAACGACTCGAAAAATATAGTAACAATTTCATTAATCGTTGAAATCGTTAAGTTATCAATAAATGATAGGCGACTTAAGCAAAACGATTCGTTTTTGAGTACATAAAAATAAAAATGTGCCTTACTTGTACTCAAAATTTAGTTTCTATTGAAAGTTTGGATTCAAAAACCAGTGTCCGTTAAATCCGTCCTCACTTTCACGAAGCCTTTTATTTTCACACAGGTCATTTACTTACCAGCGAATGTGTATTATCAATAATCAATTACTAATTCCCTATCATCATCATTAACGAAACTATTTAATTGGAGGTAAAACAAGCAAAAATCCCATTCGATCAATGGACTTTCAACGCGACGTGACATCAGAACTTGAAATACACATCCCTCAATAAATCCGACGATCCGAATGTTCGTTTAGCAGTTAGGAATTCATTCAAAGGGATTGCTGGAGTATTTAGGATGTGGCTGGATGGTTGAACGAAAATGTTACAAGCCCACAAACTATAAATTTATAGTTCGCTCTTCGTGTTGCCGGGGATCAGTGATGAAACCGAGAATCGAGAACTCTGGTTTGCTCCGACAACTTTCATACCCCTTACGTTACCAGGAGAGCACCGGCGACCTCGACAAGATACATTTACAGATTAAAAGTGGCAAAAAGCACAGTGAGCGATATTACTCTTGCGGCGGTCCGGTGAACGAAAAGCGGTGCCTATGCACGAATCGCAACAGCGCGAAGCACAGAACAGAGGAATTCACCGAAAAGTCCCAGCGGCTATATCCGCATCTCTTTTTCTTGCGTCCTTTTGCGCTGACGCGTCCATGGTGCGCTAGAGCTTCACCTTCAACACCCCTGAACGCGTCAGCAGCGTCCGTTTTGTTTCAGTCGACTCACTGACCTGAATACACTGGTTTTGCACTTTGAACATTTGAACTCTGTAAGCACGTACATCTCGTAAATATACCTCGTCAAGGCGGCTACAGGATTTTTCTTCAAACCATTATGGGACATTAAATGATGTTCCTTTTTTGATAATTACATATCAGAGTCATAAAACAGTGAAACATCGTCAGACATTAAACGTTCTGAGAACGTAGTTGAATTTTTATTATCATGAATCATTTTGGGTAAAACAATATTTTACAGGATTTCCACAAATGAAAAAAAATTTCGGGTCACTTTAATATCAACGATAAAATGGTATGGAAAATTCACTGATGATTCTTTGATTAATCAACGTCTAAATCACAGTTCAGAATGATTGATACCGAAGAAATCATATGCAATGGTTGTCTTGTTTTTGCACAGTTTAATAAAAAAACTTCAGTCCGAGTGACCGATTATTCTGTTGATAAGGAAAAAAATTGGGTCAATCGAAGTTCAAGTTGTTTGTTAATTGATTACAATACTATTTTCAACGATTCCACCGTAAGCCAGATCCCCACACATGATTCTCCAATTTTTCACATGACCCAGAATAAGCTGCCCATAGTATAGTTTTATACGATATCTCATTTTTTTCCAATACCATTCAGCACCAGATAACTGGACGGATTTATTCCAAGACCTTTGTGGCAAATTTTCCAATTGATGTACAAAATGTCAATACCCCGTTAATAATCGATACAACTGTCACAGTTTTATCAACAACCAAACCCCATGAAACTCTCCACCCGATTTCCTCAACGATAACATCAATAAACACGCCTACCTCTCAATATTTCCATAAAAAGATTATCTTCATCCCCGTGTGTGCAATGAATGAAAATAAAAGATCGGCAGTGACCGGCAGCCCCAAGAGGCCTATTAATTCCGGGAGCACGACCCGCGCCGCCCATGTCTCTTTAATGTCGGCGGCTATATGCCTCGTAATATAACCGCGAGAGATATCTCCGGCTCGTTAACACCGTTCCTGATCGTATAATCGATCTCGCCACACTTCCGTTCCGTTAATAATCGATCACGCCACACTTCCGATTATAGCGGACGCACCGGGAACGAAGGCTCCGCTGCGGCGATGAGGTAGCAGTAACAGCATCGGCAACTAGGGGGCGCCGCACGCGAGAACGACAAGCGCGTTCACCAGTTTGCTGGAGTGCAACACAAGGCGACCCCATCCACGTTTCCTAATACGTTGACGATTCACGATTGCTACATCCACCAGTATTCCAAGTGGTGGTATACCTCTATGCCGGGATACTACGTACCACTTGAACCGCCGTACATCGATCCATCGCGCTCGAGGCACGCCGTGTTCCCGCAGAGCCGAGCTATGCAAATCCTCGTTTTACGATGGCGATTTCTCGACCGACGGGGATAGATGGCGTCCGAGTTTTTTTCCACGTCTCCGCGAGCGCTTATCGCCCCTCCCCCTTACCCCTGGCCCCCGCTGTTTCACTGCTTCTGCCCCTGAACCCCGGGCTACTGCTCTTCTGGGTTTCTATCCCCCCCCCCCCCCATCTCCACCCTTTCCGCCCCACGCTCGCCCCTACACCCCTGTCCTCACTCTCTCGGTATATCTGGATGAACGAAACGAGATTTCCGAGAGTGAAAACGTATGGGTACAGCGTAAAACATACCGATCCCACGATACGTCTGCAGAGTGCAATATGCACACACCAGGAGAAGAACTTTCAATGGTGAACGACTTTCGCGCGACGAGTTTTATTCGAAGAAAAACGAGGTTTATCATATTGTAACGGAAATACGAGAGGACGAGTCCCGGAGAAATGGTTCACGTTTTTTTAATAGCTGGAAATCCCCCGTGATTTCATATCGTGAAGTGGCCTATGAAACGTTCGTCAAGCGGGATTCTATCTCGTATTTGCCGAGGAGATTGACGATTTTTTTTTTGTTATGTATGATGAAATGGTTTGAGAAATTTTGTGGTTTCGAGCTGGAAATTATCGCGGCGACGGTAGATCCGGAGATGCTTCGGGATTGTAATTTAATTGTAGTGTTTCTATTGCATGTTCTGGATTCTTGAGTTACGTAAGAATGAATTTTTTATTTATGGCAATCACTGAAGGTGGGGGTCTTCAAGTCACATGTCGACTCTGCCATTAAATAGGATTTGGAATTCAATTTCATCTTAATCGAACTTATTGTTTATAATTTGTGGCATTTTGTTTATTCACCGACATACATTATTCTGTTTCCGTAGTTCAAATTTTATAAATATCTGAATTTATGTTAAATAAATTAATAAATATTTAGCGAAAAGCTCGTTTTAGCAGAATTGAATCCTCCAACCATTTTTATATCATAGAAAACAGCTGTTTTTCAGGACATCTTTCTAAATTTGGATCAAACGATTCTAGAAACAATTCTTAAACTTTGTATTTAGGACAGGAATACATTCTTTTCCAGCACAGAATCTCACATTTATGAATTAGAAATGTAAAAATTGTATTTTTCAACAGCTCTTCCAGTGGCTTGATATTTTTTCAAACCAAAATACTGGAAAATCTAATAGCCTAACTTTGACTTGTTCTTTCCACATCTGTAAATGGGTTTCCCCATTAACGAAGTAGAGAGAGAGAGAGAGCGAGCTTGCAAAACAGAACCTTACACACCATTTTCTCGTTATGTTTCCCCTTTAATGCCACTTTCTCGGTGAGAACACCGAACTCGATGAAACGACAGTCTCGTCGCCATGACTTTTCGAATGCTGGAAAACAGTGATGAAGTAATGCACAAGTTACTACTTTACAAGCATTTTGTTTACTCGGGTAATTAGGAGATTCATCCACCGATCCTCTTAACGAGTCTGGAACCGTCTTGAAATTAACGTAGCGAGAATATTTGTCCTCTTTCTCTGCCCGTGACTTTCGTACGATCCTAATCAGTGGCGAAAAAGGCCTTTCAAGTTTTCACGCTCGAGATAATTTGCTTTTCGAAAACGTTCAACGTATTTCGAAGGTCGTCTTGCGTCGTCTTCGAGACGTCGGGATGTATCGAGCATGCAAACGACAGCTTTTGAGTCTGGGTGCGCACTGAGACGTAGCAAAGTGTCCCTTTACTGTCCTTGCCCCGGAGGTTCGTACCATGACGTCGATACCGTGTCTCGAGAAAATATATTCCTCCGTCTTAAATCCCAACGTCCAACGAAGCCAATAAAAACGTATCGTCTAGGCTGACGCTTCCCGAACAGGTGCCCATGATAGACACGTGCGTGCAGATTTTATGAAGCAAGCTGTACACCTCGGGTTTCCCATATTTTTACCCAATATAGTAAAAGCTACATTTTCTTTCATTCGCCCTCTGCACTGTCTTCGCTACTTTTGCGGCTGAGGTATAAAATTCCATTGCCACTGCAAGGTATACACACGTCGTGTGCAGTACTGCAACATGAGCCAAACGACTTTTTCTCCCAACTTATAGTTGCGGTACTGCTATATTTGGTGCACGTGTAATGTTCGATAGGTTCCTCGACAACCTTATTTTCTCACGCCATTTTCTTCGTCGTGCAGATGCACATTCGTTTACGGGCTGTGTTACCTAAGAAAGCTTCATAAATCCATAAATTATGGAACGCGGTCGTTTTTACTCTTGACAAAAGTGTTCGACAAAAAACGTATTTCCAGCACGTGACTTTCTCATTACACTTGTCGTTGGGGGTGAAATTATTGTCGTCTGTGATGAAGGTTGTTTTGTATGTCACAGATTCATTGTACCTCATTCTCCCGAACTTAAATGGACTTTTTCCCAATTTTATGTTCATCGCGTTTCGGGGGATATTTGGAACAAAGCTACTTATGGTTGAATTACAATATCGATAATGGGTTACATATATATAGAACACATCGAAAACATATCATTGCGGTCTGCAAGCTTTCACAAAACGTATTGGATTTTCGAATGGTTCAGAAATGAGTGGATTTTTAGGACGTGATTCTGTACCTGATTTTACGAAAACATAATTCTGTATTTTCCGATAATGCTTTATTGATTTTCAACTGCTCATTCCGAGCACGAATGCTGAAATGCATGAAATCTATCCTGGGCAGATTGTCACTATTAACTGCAAATGGGTCAACACTGGTCAAAAGTCCACACGAGCTTTCACGCGCCTGAATTTTTTAACAGTGCTTAATCGATCACTTTAAACCGATGATAATTTTAATAACCCAAACGATAACCATTGAAACGTCGAAATCCTGAACTGGATCAACATTGAATACTCTTGTCGGGTAATACATTGCGAGGCTGTGGGTGGTACATCGCGAATAATTGATGTCCGACCTTGCGCTTCGAATCATAGCGGAGGTCACGCGATCACGCGGCGAAGGGCATGAAGGGTAAGGGTGAAGGAACTATAGGGCTGAGTCAGCAGAACCAGCAAGCCTAGCAAATGCCAATGCAATTTTGATTTCCGAACGGTAATTGGATATTAAACGAAAAATGACATGCAAATTTATGAGACAAACTGAAGTATATATTAAACATTCTCTGTCAGCCACTTTTTTGGACCATTTCAGGTCTGTCCCATAAATGGTCATAGCGAAGTTCCGATAAAAGGCACTCTATGGGATTTTTTTTTAGTTATCTTAATTATTTATTATATTAGTACTTTGATATGAAATGAAATGGTCCAAAGCAAAAGTTCCTTTTTTTTGTTAGCCCATAGAGAAACTTTATTTTTGTGTATTCCAATTTTGTTTTGTTTTTACTTATGTGCTACTTAAAATATGTTGAATAATCCGAAAATTATGTTCCGATAAAATGCCGATGTGGGTGTCGCGGATAATTAAACATTAAATGGACCGTAAATGAAGAATGGTCCGAAAGGTCGGCCTGAAATTTGCACGCGGATAGTTTATGTACTACACTGTACGCCCTGTCGTTTTTATTATAATCGATGGGACGGTGAAAAATGAAATAAAATTTCGTGTTCCGGTTTTTCGAACGTAACGAGGGAAGTTTTATCAAATTAAATTTCTATGGAGCAAAAGCGGTGACCCATTTTTCAAATTACACATTGACAAAAAATGTTTTGTCTTTTTCATGAAACAATTATAATTTAAAAAATTTTCTTATTTAAGAGTAACTATCCTTTAATCGTGCTAATTATCATATGTAAGTATACATATTGTTATTTCGATCGATATCTTTATTAATTTCACCAGCCACGTTATATGAATTTTTTTAATTAAATAAAAATCATATTATTTTTGTTATTATCATATAATAAAACCAAAATAGTTCATATCGAATTACTTGTCCCATAAATGAATATTTTTATGGAGACGGTGATGGAATTGGCTACAACTCAGCCTCTGCCAATATCCAATGTTTGCTTTACCGTCGAAGGTACAAATCATTGTTCGACGTAGCCAATAACAGCAGCAGCAGCAAAGTCGACCCAAGGGACAGCTCTTAAGGGGTAGAAAAATCCAAACCTCGAGAATACCTCGGGCTGAGTATTCACGAAATTGGCTCACCCGGACCAGCTCGTATCATCCTGTGTTTCCGAGGTTCCTTCCCGACCTTCTCGTTATTCCCATTAGCCAGGCGGACGCTCGAATGGTAGATTGAGTAAAGCTGATGGCTTGCCGTATATATATATATTTCTCATTCCTCCAGTTTCGGGTCGGCGAGTCCTATTCTGCGATTGGAAATCGAACTACACGTTAACGATAAATCTTGCCTTGCCTTGCATATCGTTATATATACACGACAGGCATGCAAGCGCCTCGAGACGGTCTTTCTCCTCGCCCTTCAGGGTTGATGTATACGTAATAGGCCAAGGTTCGCCAAATAATTTATGCATATAAGCAAATTAATTGGCGATCAGTTAGGATATAATGGTAGGCAAATAATGGAATCCAGAATCAGGAACTGAGAGATTAAAAATTAGAGATAAAATACATCGGATTATTTATTTGAAATTTTTATAATTGACTAACAATTAGCACGACGAATTAATTTTTCTATCAGATTCCAATAAATATTGTCCTCATTAAAACAAACACTGACGACATTGAAAAAAAAATCATTTTTAATCAACAAAATATTCAGTTAAAATGTATATTGTCTGACACTTAATAGTTTATTTGAAACATCATAATATTTACTGAGAAAATTGAAAAATATTTCGTTGAATCAATAAAATCTTGATGTCATTCAACGAAACAAGCAACCAAATGAGTCCTTTGTATAAATGGCTTATTCCGATATCGTCGAATGATCGAAAATTCGAAAATCGATATTATAGATAACAGAGTTACGATTCCTTTTTTTGCAGCCACGTGAATTTCGCCCTTTCGAAGCCTTTCAAACCAATTCTCAATTATGTGAGGTAACTCGATTCTGTAGGGCTAATAAAAAGGTGCTGATGGCCCATAGTGTCCCATTGGAGAATCTCTCACGTGAGTCTTCGTGGTTTTTCACGGGGAATCTGGCTTGGCAGATCTACGAGGTACGTTTCGAGTGATTTAAGTAGTTGGAGCAGTCGATGGGTGCTGGGGTGCATGCACTATGAGCCTCTCCGCTCCGCTCCCTTTTCACTGAGTCCGTGGAGTACGCGCGCGTAGACGCGAGCGTGGGAGTACGAAAATATCCGCTGGCCGATGGCCAATTTGCAGCCTCGGCTAGACGAACCTCTTGTATTTTCCTCTCCTGCCTCCTTTTCTCCCCCGCGGGCTACCACACGTCTTTTTTTTCCCCTTTCTTCTGTTCACGTATGCCATCAGCGATGCCATGCCTGGAGCGAAGCTCCAGCAGCCCACCACAACTATTTATGGATTCCGCCATTCATGGATTTATCGGTATCGGATATATTTATGCGATATCCTGTACGGTCGTTCGCTACTTCATCGATTTAATAAAAGTCCCGCTGCTCCTTTTTTTTGTTCATCCTCGTTTATCTCCGTTCATTCTTGTCGCGTCTTCCGGATAACCAACAATTCGTTATTGGGGCTATAAAAGGAAATAACAATAACGGGCTATTTCTTATCGAGAAATAAAAAAGAGATAACCGGAATTCGTGGGAATATAAAAATAACACCGCGTTTTTTAATTAATCAGGTAAAACTTGTAGCTATAATTTTTATTTATTTTTTCTAAACCACTTTTTTCGATATTTTGGACTACTCTGACGTATCTGACATGAAATTGCAGGTTTTTTGCACACGTAAACAAAGCTCCCTTTGTGAGGAAGCAAAAAGAGAGACATCAACATTGTTTTACACAGTTTACCCTCTCCCGAAATTATCGAAGTTTGTATCTGCTCAGAAATAGTATTTCCTTGGGATCCAAAAATTTCTTTTTCACTGCAAACACTTTTCTCTTAAACTGTTACTTGGTTGCAGTTGGTAGAAAACGAAATTACTGAAGCTCGAGGCACGTGAAAAAAGGTCCTTTGACGAAAGAGATTGATCACGTCAGTATGCTCCAATTTATTCACTTTTTTTCATTGATACACAGCTCCAGAGATAGTAATTTATCCGGTTTCTCATACTACGTAATATAATCGTCCAAACGGACACGGTATTGGCGGATAAAATGTAAGAGAAAGAGACAGGGACGACTATAACGAGTAAACCGTCGTCAAAGTGCTACCACTACATTTTCTAACGTAGTTTTGCGAACGGATATTGCTTGTTGTAACGAAGCTGACAAGCGGGTGGAAGTGCGCGGCAAAGGCTAAAGGGAGATTGGGAATGGTGAGGTGTACGCGGGTGGCGATTCGCTTTTAGCAGCGTTTCCGTTAAGGTAGGGGCTTTGGTCTGTCTCTCTTTCGGCGTCTCGTAAACGGAAAAGCCCGTTAATCACGGCCAGGGCAACCCTCGTTCACCGGGTCTCGTTCGGCGACGGTTCACCATACTATTCGCGCCCTCCATCGACCCTCAGCCTTCCGTTACTCCACCCCTTACGATCAATTGGCCCACGTCCATCGTAAAATCCCGTAAATAATTCTACCCTACTGGCGTTATTTCGATGGTGACCGAACAGTGCCTACCTATCCCAACATATTTTCGATACAAAGTTGAAAATAAATAAAACCCGCAGAATTTCGGCATGTCTCGTTTTTTTTTTTTGCACTTACAGAAATTGGGCTATCAGTGACTGTGTATTGGTAGAGTATGCAACTATTTATTATAGAAGAGGATTTTTTTCATTCCGTGCATCTTAATAGTGCAAAAAGATTAACAAATAAATCTTCAAAAAATCTTCAAGACATCACGAACACGATTTTCGATAAGTATAGGAATTACAGTTAATTGTATATAATACCTGAGAGGCTTGAAAAAAAAAAAAAAAATGTCTGAGGTGCCGAATGCCTCACCATGACTTGAGTCGCAAAACACACAAATACACACCATAGTCATTACATTAAAAAGCTTAAGAAACTATTTTTCTTCATCAATGGCATGTTTATTTGACTCACGAAATTAAGCGCAAAAATAATTACAAAGTGCATCTTAATAGTGCAAAAAATAAAATGAAAACTATTTTCGATGCGTATCGGAATTACAGGTAATTGTATATAATATCTGAGAGCCTTGAAAAAAAAAAAAAAAAAATATGTCTGAGGTGACGAATGCCTCACTTCCGGGATCCTCCATTTGAACGTAGCGACTTTCAACGCCAAGCCGACTGTAAGAGGCAACTCGTGGGGTAGTACGTGTCCCGCACGGGCGAGTGTGCTAGCTATTCGCTGCTCGCGTCGAGCTGTACGGCTGAAAGGGTGCAAGAAGGGAGAAAACGGGGATCACTTGAAGAGTGGCCTCGCGCCGCCGTCCCATCCCCGCGCCGCTTACGATCGCACGCGATCCGGCAATCATACGAGGCCGGGTAACATGCACCCACGTCCTTATCGGTCCGCGTGGGGCGCAAAGTGAAATTATTCCACGTGAACGGCGCTCTGGTGATATAGTAGCGAGCCCGCGTAAGACTCGTGTGCCACTCTGCGGAGTGCAGAAGACGAAGAGAAAAGGGGTGACAGGTCCCATGGTTGTGGTTGTGCGCCATGGTTGGAGAGTGTGGAGTGCAACGCCACGATTTTACTTACAACATGGCGTTCATCGTTTATTGCCACTTTTATTATAAGGGGAAGTCATTTTTTTCTCTTAACTATGCATTAAATGCACAAATTGCAACTTTTGTGATTTTTATTTTGATTAACCAACAGATTTACGTATGTAAAGTGGTAGCTGATGAAATGAAAGCAACAAATTGCCACGGTGCAATGATTAAATTGTGGTGATTATACACGGAAACGGATAAATTAGGTGCGATAACGATTATTGCCGATCACTTTGGGTATTTGGGAGCGAAAATTGAGACGAGCATTCGAGTATCCTGCTCGAAAGGAAATTTAGGATGTCAGATTACACGTTCTTGTTTATGGTGATATTGTGAGTTGTAATAAAATTGTCAAATGTGACAGAAATTGTGCTAGGTGGTATTAGCGTAGTCACCGTAAATCGTGCCCTGAAAGGTACGATTGAATCGTTGGAAAGATCGTTTTGGAAGTCGTAGGTATATAATGCTTCAAGTGGTAACCTTACTCATTATTTCCCGTGTTGACAATTTTGCGGATATTAATCGTGAGTTTCAATTCGACGTAGTAGTGGCAATAAATTGATCACCTGTCGCCAATAATTTTGTAAAGCTCGTGTACGGCACATGAAAACGTATCCATTACAATATCGATACTAGATACATAACTACAATATTTTTAAAAAATATTTATATATTTTCTATAAAAAATACTGTACAAAAGTCAAGTGATGGTTAATAATTTTTTTAAAAATTAGTTATGTATCGAGTAACCTGTTCGAAAGGAAATCTAGAATATCAGATTACATGTTCTTGTCAGTGGTGATTTTGAGAATTGTAATAAAATTGTCAAATGTGACAGAAATTGTGCTAGGTGGTATTAGCGTAATCACCGCAAATCGTGCCCTGAAAGGTACGATCGAATCGTTGGAAAGATCGTTTTCGAAGTCATAGGTATATAATGCTTCAAGTGGTAACCTTACTCATTATTTCCTGTGCTGACTAATTTGTGAATATTAATCGTGAGATTCAATTCGACGTAGTAGCGGTAATAAATTGATCACCTGTCGCCACAATTTTGTAAAGCTCGTGTACGGCGCATGAAAACGTATTCATTACAATGTCGATACTAGATACATAACTACAATATTTTTCAAAAATATTTATATATTTTCTATAAAAAATACTGTACAAATGTCAAGTGATGGCTCATAATTTTTTAAAAAATTAGTTATGTATCGAGTAACCTGTTCGAAAGTAAATCTAGAATATCAGATTACATGTTCTTGTCAGTGGTGATTTTGTGAATTGTAATAAAATTGTCAAATGTGACAGAAATTGTGCTAGGCGGTATTAGCGTAATCACCGTTTTTAAAGTTATAGGTATATAATGCTTCAAGTGGTAACCTTACTCATTATTTCCCGTGTTGACTATTTTGTGGATATTAATCGTGAGATTCAATTCGACGTAGTAGCGGTAATAAATTGATCACCTGTCGCCAATAATTTTGTAAAGCTCGTGTACAACGCATGAAAACGTATTCATTACAATATCGATACTAGATACAAAACTACAATATTTAAAATATATATATGTATTTTTTTCATAAAAAATTCTGTACAAAAGTCAAGTGATGGCTGATAATTTTTTTATGAGTATTTTGAACTCTGGTATCGCGGTCGTATTATATCTACAATATGGCATATCGACATAATAATACATACCAAGGGTCCTGCACACGCACAAGTGAAATTTCTGTAAGTTTTTGTTTCTTATCGACGACAGTCGTTCCTTAGGTCGTCGTTATCGCGGTTTCGTTCTCCAGAGCTCCAGAAAGTCGACATAAATTTAAAGGTACGCGGTGGAAGAAAAGCTTTCCGTACCGTCGTCGTTTCATTCACTTTTCTGGCTGATGTGGCAGCATCGTTCCACTGTATAAATAGGATTGTTGAAAGAAGCGAGCATTGAAACGCGATAACGATCTGAATTTACTGTATAACGGCGCTGGCTACTCTTGGGGGAGATTGGACAATCATATTTATGTATTTGTTTGAGGAGAATGAGCCTTCATTTGAATGAGACCATATATCCGTTGATAGGAGTCAAGTTAATGGGGTTACGTCAGCAAAATAAGAGGGGAGAGAAACTAACGAATGTCCCAGGGAATGTACAATTGAAATCGAGTTTCAATCTGAGCCAAGACGAGAAATATCCTCTTGTTCCCGTCAGTCCTGGGCGCAACAGTGGTGAACACCAACTCAAATACATTCGATGAAACTCTGGCCCCATTCAATTCACGTGAATCGTCGTCGACGTCGTTTACACCAGTGTGAATCACATGTCAGTGGAAACTTCGACAATCTTGGTCGCCTGTATATGTTGACTGTCTCTGTGGGTTTCATCCAAATTAATTAGCGACGTAATGGAGAACAAGGCGATAAGGATATTCACCGCTCAGACATTATCTGATCTAACCCTATTCAGCTCCCTGAAATTCACCTCAACTCATTGTTCTCTCTCTCGGTCGTCAGAGAAACAGTGCTCGGCAGGTGCATATGACAGTCATCAAATTTTCATTCATTTTGGTTCGTATTAATAATCGACAAATAGGTTACAATATTCATCTTGGTAATTATTCAATATTGGAGGTTATTTAGATTATGTGATTCAGCGTTGAGGAAGCTTTATTTTTGTGCAAGATAATTGTGTGGTTTCTAATGCGAGATATGCAATCGAATTTGTACCATATTTTGATAAATCTATTCGGATTTTATTGAATCATGATTTTTTGGAAAAATATCTTTGCGCTTTTTCCGCGTCGATTATTGAACTGCTAATTTTTTAAAGCTGTAATCACCACTTATTTTTAAAACAAATTTGGAATTAGCGGTTTTTTTTTAATTAGGTGAAAATTAGATGACGACATGCGATTTTCAATCGAGCAATTTTTTTTTTTTTTCTATACTTTTTATCTTAAAAAATTTGGCTCCAAATCGATAGCGCAATTATTTTCAAACCAATGTATAAAGTTGAACCGTGCAATACGTTAATTTATTATACTCCATTCTTTAAATAATTAGGTCTCAAAAAAAATGCAAAACAATGCAGAATTAAAGGTCAAGGGTCTATTTCTTTAACCTACTATACGCGAGTTATTTCGCATTGTCTCTTATGCTTTTTTTTTTTTCATCGCCACACATTATCTCGGTTCCCACAATTATTACAGTGTCATACTTTGTCAGAAATTATTTCTTCTTCTCAAGATTTGTTCCTCGGCACATTCTTCGTTTCTTATCTGCGTATTAACCGTTCGACGTTGTAACCAGACGTAAGTTAATCCTGGTTTGTGGGAAAACCAGTTGTTTCTATTTTGAGGCAGAGGCGGAGATGCTCTAGTTTATCTTCACGTGTTAATCTCAGGAGCGGGATCTCAAGGGGACTTGTCGTGCGGTAGATCGTGTCGGCATTTCCTAACAAGGGTGTGCTTTTCAGTCATTAGGTGATCGCTATCGCTCTAACCATTGTGGTTACGAGCGGGCATAACCACCCTGGTGACGACGACGACGACGACATTGACGAGTTTTCTTGGACGTAGTGATATTATATACACAACTCGGTCTGTGAACTCCGTACAGAATACGGTCTTTTACGGACGGGGCGTTATGGCACAGGGGTGAAATGAAACATTCACCACAGATGCACATTTTGAGTCCCAAACAATTTTTAATCAATTCTCACCACACTTTTAGACTAACAGAAAATCTAAACCACATTTATCATACAAAAACTAGGTTTTTATTGAAGGTTTTCCATTTTTTCATGATATGGGTTCAATCGCCTTTTACCACCTTTCCTCCTATTACTTTGTGTCTGCACTTTGATGACCTAACGTAACTTCCAATGAGTGCAGCTGATTTAGTCATCATGAGCACGGGAAACTGCAAAAATCTGTATCAGTATAAATGGCCGTGAATTGGTCTAATTTTTTTGTGTATAGACAAAGATGACATCCTTAAGAAAAAGTGTTTAAAAAATTGGTCTATCATTGATATATCATAGGCAGCAGCTACCCGAAAATTAGCCTGCACGGAGTTCGTCTACGTGGATTATTGTGAGATGATACACTTTGAAATTTACTTGAAAAATCTCTTTTGCAATGAGTTTTGATAAAAAAAGTACAAGATCAGAGCTTCACGAATGGTATTGGCATTGAATTCGGAAAATGCAATCAGGAATTTTCTGTTTCGATGTGATTTAAATACATCATTTTCCTTAAAGCAACGAAACAACGTTGAACCATACGAACAAAAGTTTCGTTACCAATTGACAAAGTTTATTTCGCTTGAATAAAATTTTGATCCATTCAATATAACCAAATTGGTTCAAAAATATTTAAAAATTCTCCAAAAAAATTTAATATCACGCTAGACATGGTAATTCACCTATGGCAAAGACGAGTAGATCAAAATTTCCATGACATTTTTAAAATTCAACAATCGAATTTTTTTAATTGTCGCATTCGTCCGATTTTGATTTTGTTCTACGCTCGTGCCATTTGACCCCGCTCTCCATCACATCCATTACGGTGTATTCTATAGAGTATGCAGATGGCTGAGTGTCGTGTTAGGCTGTGGCCGAGCGTTGCTTTTAAAGGCATCGTTTCACCCCGTCCGAGAGTCAAGCCAGCGTTTTACCCAGACGGCAAAAAGCTCAGCACGCTTATAAGGATCCGATACAAGCGGTCCCCGCACTTGGAGCCACCGGCTTGCCTCTCGGCTGTCCCTATATCTGTATATACTCCCACCGTTTTCTCCAACCCTTTCGACGTGCCGAACCAGCAGGTTGAGCATGCCTACCGCTAATTACACGGATATAATTATTAATAAAACTCCTGTGACCCCAGGTTTGGCCGCACGAGGCTCACGTACGCTGTGTACTCTGCGCTGAGCTTGCAGTCGTTACTGCACAACCCTTCCCGCACAATGTCGAAGTGCACGCCCGCAATTTTCGCGTTTTTCATAAGTGGACTTTGGTTATACGTTGTGGAATACGTTGCAGTGCTTCTGGGATCGGCGTGAGTCACGAAACTTGAGTTTAGGAGAAAAAGAGTGACCGATAAGGTGGACGTCGTGTTTCCACTAGGTTTTTGTACACGCGTAGCTTATTATTATTTGTTCAACCGTGGTCGAGCAACTCGAAGACTCGGAATTAAAAGTAACACGATATGCCAAGTATTTCTTGATCTGCCGCCCAATGAAAATTTCCTCTCAACAAATTAATCCTTTTTTTTGTACCGTTAAAAAAAAATCTGAGATGCAAAAACTGCACGAGCAACGACGTTCATACGAGTCGCAGAATTGATATGAAATTTTGTGTGGAAATGAGTTGAAGTAATTTCTTGACAGAGTGATTTTAAATTATGTATCCGTGAGTAATTCTCGTAACTATAATTTTATTGAAAATTTTTTTTTTATTATGAATGCAAAGATAGAAATCTGAAAGTCGATTTTTTTTTTTTTTTTGGATTGCAATTATTTCTCTCTTACATGATTTGTATGTGATGTGAAAGTAAATATAATCGGACGGGCTACAGTATATTTTGTAACTATAAAAATAATCGCATGGTCTACACTATATTCCGTAACTATAAAAATAATCGCATGGGCTACAGTATATTCTGTAACTATAAAAAGTATCGCATGGACTGAAGTATATGTGACAAGGATCAAAAGTTGACGTTTACGACTGACGTGAAGTACGTTGGCCAAGTGAGGCGAGCGCGACAATCGCACGAGTCGCCGATCTCCAATTTCTGGCCGCGCTACATACGATACATTTTGTAACAAGTTCGTGAAAAACGGTGCTTTACACGGAACTTTCGCGTGACGACAAAATTTCTTCGAAGAGACGAAACTGCAGTGATTACGGACTGCGCATATGCGAACCGACATTTTCGCCTCTTCTATGCACTTGGACACATTTATCTCACCACACGGTCATGAAAAACACGACTTTTCCTGCATGTTCTACTAGAATTCGTAGTTAGTGTAGTCGTATTATTTATGGCTGCTTCAAAAATGTTTTCTAGTTCATCATTGTTTCAATCTCTTTAAATTACGAAATAAGATCATTGCACGTGAATCAAAACAAACTTTACAAACCCCTTTGTCACCATTTGTGGCCATCAGTATCATTTACTTGTTATTGATATGGTCACAAATGGATCAAGTCGATAGTCAAAGTTGGTACTTTCACCTTATTTTTTGATACTTTTCAGGTCCACTGTAATATCTTTGGGTATATGTGCTACTTAAATTTATAGTTATAGCAGACGTACCATTTGTGGCTGTTCCAAAAATGTTTTGCAATTCATCATTGCTTTAATCTCTTCAAATTACGATATAAGATCATTGCACATGAATCAAAACAAACTTTACAAATCCCTTTGTCACCATTTGTGACCATCAATATCATTTACATGTTATTGATATGGTCACAAATGGATCAAGTCGATAGTCAAACTTGGTACTTTCACCTTATTTTTTGATATTTTTAAGGTCCACTGTAATATCTTTGGGTACATGTGCTACTAAAATTTATAGTTATAGAAGATGTACCATTTGTGGCTGTTCCAAAAATGGTTTGCAATTCATCATCGCTTTAATCTCTGTAAGTTACGAGATAAGATCATTGCACATGAATCAAAATAAGCTTTAGAAATTTGTTTGTCATCATTTGTGACCATCAATATCATTTACGTGCAATCGATATGGTCACACATGAATCAAGTTGATAGTCAAAATTGGTACTTTCACCTTATTTCTTGATAGTTTTCAGGTCCACTGTAATATCTTTGGGTATCACCCCTTCAATTGTTACAATCTCCATTTATCCTCGCTATTTCGATGTTCCATTGGTTTGCAGATTGATTATTAAAATACATTGTTATTATTATGGGAGGAGCTATATAAAATTAATGGTCTTGCTAATACGTCTAACCGCACGAGCGTCCACATGAGGCATGTGCTTTGGGCTAATTACACGGATATAATTATCAATAAAAGTCGAGCACGACCTCCGGCATCCTAGAAGGGTGCGCACTATCGGTCGCTCGTAATTTGCGCGTTTTTCATAAGTGGATCCGGTGTGGCCAGCACGGCGGTGCGACACGTACAAAGGAGTGAAAAAAAAAAAAAAAAAAACCACGTCCTTTCCCTTTCACTTTCTCGCCCCATACACTCTCAAGCCGCGTGCCGATAAGCCGACGCCGCGCTATGAACCCTTGCCGCCTACGTATTATGTGCCACAGTCACCTGCATGTATGCATATAGCACATAATTTGCATAGCATCGGGTGCGAGAAGCGAGTGGGAAGCGAGCAAACAGGGGTGGAATCTCGATTCCTTCCGGAAGCCAAGGGTGAGATGAGGCAGCCGCGCTACGTCAGCCTCGGGCATCGTTCACCAGCACGTGCTGCGGAAATGTTGCGAAACGAAAGCTCGGATTGAAAGCTTAAGAGAAACTGAGATGAAAATAAAAAAATTAAGCGAAAAGTTTGAACAACTCCGTGCTCTTAATTATATGTTAAATCTGCAGTGATTTTAAGGTCGGTAATCCGTAAAACCTTAATTATTCTGAGTCTCTTCAAAAAGCTTTTCAATTATCATCAATGTTGGCCCCAAGGAAGTTTTCGGGTGGGTAATATGGTCCAACTGTGACCAGTAGAGCCACACATCGACACGGATAGTATGAAAAGTTCGACTTTACTTGTTGTGCCTGTAAAATTTGGCAAAAGGGACCCTTTGCAGCAGGGGTACCGGAAGTCAGATAATTTTCCGCAAGCTTATCTTGGTGAACATACTAACGGGTACATTTATCTCGTTGTAGATAATTTATATTATATTTCTATTTGCTCACTCAAATTTATTATCCTTTAACGACGCCAAATGCGCTAATTAATTTTTTTTTATTTTTAAAAATATTATGGAATACTCATTTGAATACATGAACTTCGGCGGTTGGTTAGAAATTGTGCATTAGTCTTTTGCAGCTTATGGGAATTTCTCTAAAAGTCTACTTTTTCACATGGGTATCACAAATTTCAATTTTTCTGTATCATAGTTGAGCTTTTATATATATAGATACGAAAATTTGTACCGTAATAAAGTTGTCACTGTTTTTATGGGTATCAATATCAGATTATCGTCTCAGTGCACCTGGCCGGTGGATTGACTAAGGGATGAGTGCCGTCTGTTGATAAAGAGAGCAATGGGAATTGCAAAACGATTCTTCCCCTGCTCCTACGAGCGTGCTTGATCATTCTATTTTTCCAGACTCTGTCTCGCTTCCACCCTTCGCTTTTCTCTTTTCACCAGACTCATTCGTCCGACGATTATAGTCACACACAGCACACCGTGAGATAGAGAGAAATGAAAGCCATCGATTTCGGATATTGGGTTTCAATGGACAGAATGCCGAATGCCGATTTCTCACTGTTGCCAAGATTCTCGATGAGAACCTAGTCAATGAAGCACTCGAATTTAGAGTACACTATATACACTGCGAGCAAAATCTGGTATTTACGATTACAAAAATAGCTTGAGACAATTTAATATATATTTTCTAGTTGCCATTTTCTACACAATATAACAACTCCAGACTGACGTTGAAAATTTTAACCAACGACCAGAATATCGAATTATTTGATGAACCTAAAAAAAGTTCGTCTTTCCATCGCAAAGTATATATAAATTAATTCTATATACCAGAAATCCGAAAACACCATTAAATAAACCGACCAATCTAAATCACACTCATAGTAAAAAAAAAAAATCAGCGGGACAATAATAATCACAGTAGACATCTAAAATCGAATCTTCATTTGAGTGGTCACAGTTTGTCTTGAACTCGCAATAAGCTTTTGTTCATTTATTGATGACTGCTCAATTGCTGGTGCATTCTATAAGATGATCGGTGCTCTCGTCTGAAAGTACCCCAGCAATCCGATGAGTCGTTGAGTGACTGGGCGACGAAGGCATCAACCATTGACCATGAGACGTCCATCGAGCATTGCCCTGACGACGTCGCCGTAGCTCCTGCATTTCCGATAGTCGCAGGAACGTAGGAAAAGCCGAAGACGGGCAACGTACGTTTCTACATTACGTACCAGGTGCTTCTAGATCGGTAGCAACCTCCCTTCGTGATGCGGTCACGTAGTGAAGCGAGATCCAGGCCAGCAGGAAATTATTGATGAGAACGACGAGGGAACGAAGGACATCTGACATGTCACGTAATAACGGATGTCATTCCACGTGTATGCAGTCGATGTCTTCATAACTGGATATGTACTTCAGGTGACGCTAATCCATAATTGAACAATTGGTAGACATCACCGGCATGAATTTCTTCCCCACTTTTCATGATCTTGTCATAAAATTCACAAGCATAAGCATCCCCTTAATAAAATTGTGAAATAGTTGATACGCCTGCGATCGACACGATCACAACCTCTAAAACTAGAGTAAAACGGTACACATTGCTACCCCGTTATTTTGGACTTTTTATACAGCTATCGTCATGAAAAAGTGTGCCAAACACTTTTGCCTTCCTCATAGAGGAAGGTCAGTAAAGAATGAGCTGCAATGAGGAAACGATTTTCCAAGTTCTACTTTGCATTCTTGTTTTAGATGAATGAATGAAAGTTTGTATCTGTGGGCAGCTTTAAAAAAATTATATTGATCGCTGTGAATAAGTGTAGGAAAAATCTGAAAGAAGATGTTACATATCGCTGTGAAACACTGCTACACAAAGCGTTGTGTGAAATTTTGATTATGGACAAATTTTCGGTTGACTTGCCTTAAAGTTTTGCGAAAACCAGTGCAAACACTGAAGTAGAGTTTTTGCGATAACACAAGCATTAATACAAATCTGCGTTGAAAGGTTGAAATCGCACTGGTCGTAAAGCGTATCTACTCTTCACCATCTGTTGAGCCATTTGCAGTATGTTCTTAAGAAAAATTTATCTGGAGTTAAAAACATACTAAAAAATCACAGGAGGTCAAGGAACATGGAAGGAAGAATGGTCTTTCATGGTATGAATGAAAGAGAGTAGCCATAAAACGCGAGTGACCGAATGCCGGAAGAACAGGAGCTCTGTTCAGCTCTTCGGAACAAGAAGTCTGAAAAGGACGGTATCACGTGGTTCAGTATGGTATGTCCAGTTGAAACGAGAGATTCGGGAGAAATATAACGAATTCTATTCCTGGAGAATGAACGGATCCCCGACGGTACGATCTGGCCAAAGTCTTTTGCAGGAACCGGAAGAAAGGAATTGGTCATTACGAGAGACTCGTCCGATTGCGCTGACGTACGTCGCGGACACTGCTACCGGAACTTCCGGTTATCTGTTCTCAAGACGTTGCTTCCTAGATGGCCCGCGACTGGGACGGAGAGATATGTAGAGACAGATAGTGAGAACGAATAGAGGAAAACCGAGAAACTCGACCGAGTCTCCGGCCACGAATAAAGGGATAATAAATTATCGGTCCAACAGTGCGCGCTGCGAGTTTCATACGAGATTTTCGTCCGTTTTTCCTTTTCTCAGAATATGGAAGCTTTTTCGCCGACGAACTTTCGTCGAATGAACGCCTCGACGTATAAATAAGGCAAGGAAGTGACTTAGAACCTTTCAAATCTGCCATCAACCTGGACTCCCGCTCGCATCGCTCTCAATGTCTTCAGGTCTTCCTCCTCCGACCTACTCCAACCCTGCAAATCTGACCTTTCGCTTCCTTTAGTGGCCTTAAGAGCAGCCATCCTCGTTCGCATTGCTTTCCTCCATCTGACCTTCCTGTGTGCTTTCCTCTCGAGCTGCCAGCCGACTATCGTTACCTCAATGGAGCTGAACGAATGACCAAACCCATGGTACGTCTCAATTGGTATCAAATTAATTTGATAAATCCCAATCCTGCTATCATCGCGACCATCCGCATTGTTCGTATCCACCGACTCATTGATTATCGATAGCCAGCTTCACGTGGCTGGGCAATGACCGAATGATCCCTGGAAAAATTTCAAAAGGTCGTTTGTCGAGAGGTTATGTCTTTTATTAACGTCAAGTATAGTAAAACACTGACATCTCGCTACTTTTCATCGGCTTTCGACTCGACCGCGTCTCTTTTCTGTTTCTGAACTTCTTGTGTGCGATTCTCTTGAGCTACCAGCCGATCACTGTTGGGTAAATACGACGGAACGAACACCCAAACCCTCGGTCCGTTATGATGGAACATTGAAATTAAATTATACTCAGAAGAATTCTTGTCCTCGTTGTCAATATTGTCTTCGTATCCACTAATTCATTGATTATTTGTGGATTGGCAAGGCTGGACGATTACAAAAAAAAAATCGCGGATAAATAAAAGGGGAAGACATTAAGTATAGCAGAACTGTGACCCTCAGGTTCTTCGGTAGCCTTGCAAACCGTTCCCCATCGCTGTCCTTTATCTAACCTTTTATGTACTTTTCACTCGAGCTGCCATCGATTCACCTTTAATCCAATGGAGCTGATCTAATGTCCAGTAAACCTGGTATCTCTCAATGGAATATTGGAATCATATGAACTTGATCAATTTCTTCTCCATCTCCAGCGTGATTACTATTTTCTCGGTATTTACCGACGCAGTGATCACAAAAACGATATCAAATAAATTCTCGGTACTTCTCTTCCCCTTCACCGTGAAGGCGATTGACATAGTCTCTCTCAAACCCAGATATGTTTAGCATCACCTCAAGAAATTCACGAGGCTGGAAAACTTGGGATGGAATTCTGGTGAAATAAAAAAAAGGAAGATTGCGGAAGGACTGTGCTCTTCATCGTTGCAAAGTGTAACAAAACCCTGACCTCTCGTTCTCTTCGAGTCGTTCGACTAGTTCTCCTCGTTCGCATCGCTTTCCTCATTCTGATCGTCCGGTGTGTTTTCCTCTTGATCTACCAGCCAACCACCGCTGAGTCAATGGAGCTGAATGTCTAAAACCCTGGAATCTCTCGAAGGTACATTGGAATCCCATTATTTGGATAAGTCGAACCATCGATTCTTGAGAAATTGACGATAAATTGACAATCGGAAAAATAATACTGAAGAAAAATTGGAAAAAATGAATTGCTGATGAGGAACATTGTTGAATAATGCCCTCTGTAATTGCACGGTTTCGCAGACTTGCCGTTGTTATCATTCCTCCGAAAAGAATATCAAATATTTATCTAGATATACACTTAACTGCAGCATTAGCCATCTTCCTTTTTGCATATATGCCTTAATGCTTTGCATGCAGTGAGACTTTTGGAAGCATAAGACTTTCAAGTGTACGTAACTGCACTGGCAGTCTGTATACTATTGCGTTCCATTTACCATTCTCTCAACATCGCTGGAGGCTGCGGAGACTGCTGTCGGTTCTCGGAAGGATATAGAGAAGAATAGAATAGAATAGAGAAGAGGACTTGGCGAGAATCTGTTTTTGAGTGAAGTGGCCCAGCTTCACTCAGATCCAGGTATTATACAGTGCCGAGTGTAGTTCACCTATATATACCACGTTACACTGTACAATACCATATTGCAAGAGTTTCCGGAGAAAGTGCGCTATAAGCCGGCGAGCAGGGGCAAAAGTTTCCTCCACCCTATGGCGCTTGATGCTGTACCGGATTTCCACTTGTGAAAGGGTAGTATAAGTACGTAGTATCGGATTTTCAAGAATACCGGGATGAACCGAAGAGAAAAGAAATTGTACTAAAGTCCGCAACATTTCCGGTATCGTACCTCAAATACCTCCCGAGCCACTGAAGCTCATTGCGGTCGCAACTGTAAACACTTCAGCGATACGATAGAATCAAATAAAGAAACTGTGAGAACAACGTGTTCCCTGATGCGATTTTTATGAAAAGCTAACAGGTCGTTTTCACCCAAGCTGTTGCTCGTTTGTCCAAAGCCAACCTGGTACAAATCAATCGCATGCCGCTGCAATAATTCGGTCCACGAAGATAATCACGAAGGCTTCAAGCCCTTCGTTAGCATTGACGATATGGCGCGTCAATATTCTATCCACGACCAGCCGTTCGTACCACCGAAAGGATTAGAGACATATATCCATGCAAATATCTCAAATAGCTTAACAACTAGTTCCTGTTAATCCGTATTCGTCAATTAGACTGCTATTGCATGAGAATCCATAGATAATCTTTGCAACTGCTATGAATACCTGAGCAACATTTTTGGGACCATGTTTCACTACCCAAATATAAATAGGCAAGATGCAGTTTTTTGTGTCATGATTGACACTGCAACATCTCTCTGAGCCTCCAGCAGATATTAAGAAAGTGCATCACTTTTCCTGCTAGCTGCTATGAATACTTAAGCAATATTTATCGGACCATGTTTCACTACCCAAATACAAATACGCAAGATGCAGTTTTTTTGTGTCATGATTGACACTGCAACATCTCTCCCAGCTTCCACCAGATATTAAGAAAGTACATCACCTTTGCCGCACCGAATCTGAAGGTTGATGGGCTATGGCGACACTTAGCAAACCTTTAAGAAGCTCGTTGTGACTAAAACTATTGCTAGTGCTACTAGAGGCGCTCGTAACAGTTTGGGAATGTCATAAGGGGTGCTGGAGATGTTCAGGGTACTTCAGCTTTTGTCGAGCTCACGTTAACCTCTCTCGTGTATCTCTCTGTCTGTCTCAACTCCCTTTATGTAACTACGTGCTTTAACAACCGAGTCGATCTCCTTGACGACCCTTCAGTAAACCACACTCGTGAATTCCACGTTTTAACTGTGTGTTCCGATGTCTCATACTCTGTGCCGTCTTCTCTCGGTTCTCGTCCATGGTTAACTCCCGTACCTGTCTCGACGATGTGCCATCACGGTAGCAGCTATGTTCCCATAAGAATCGTGCTCAGCAAATAACGGAAAGCGGAACTTGATAGGCGAATTGTGCTATACTGAATATGTAGCTTGCAATGAATGTGTTGAACAGAGCTTCAAGGTAAAAGAGACAAGAGGATGCCAGTCGCAGACTGCCTCGATGAACGAAAATGCACAGCACCTTCTCATTATCAGTTGGATCATCCTGGTCCTTCTATAATGATGTGGTGCATGACAATACTACTACACCTTGTGGTTACAACTAATCACCATTGTGCAATACATTCGGTACGTATTCATTGATGATTCCGAGCAAATCACCCTGTATCAGAATTCCATTTCCTTTACAAGGGATTCGGGCTAAGTTGAAGTACAAATAGAGTCCAGTTATAGTGTTAATTAGTGGGTTGCTTAGGAATCAGTGGCTTCGTTCCAGAGCCAAGGTAATTCGATCAAGAGCAAAGTGAACAATGCTCACAGCAATTCCCTGATGGTACGATACGTCGGATGATGGTCACTCTTTACAATTGTACCTGACATGGTAAAATCTTCAAAGCTATTGTTTACTTTAATTGCAGTTAAGAGAATGAATGTGATTGGATGGCCTAAATGGCAGGCTCAAAGAAATTCGGTTACCCTGGGAACTAACCATTAACAACAGTGTCATCAAGAATCGCAATATCGCTGACACTTCTAACCTACTTTTATAACCTACTTCGTTTTAACCCTGTTCGTGTGATTCGGATGTGTATAAATGTTTTACTGTTGTTTTCAGGACCATTCTCGGTGCAATGAATATATGGAATTCGTACGACGTCATTGAGTATACCTAAAAATGCTCCACAGTGCCACTCATGAGAACAAGTGTACTCGATAGCATCTACCGATAGAATCATCGATTGCCTATCGTTATAATACCTCAAGCACGACCTACGAAATTGCGAGTGCGTGACGTATGCTCCGCGAATTTGTACCGTCGATTCCCCGGAGAACCAACAAAGCATCAGCGAAGTACTTCCATCATCGTGGAAATAACGCTGATCGTGTACGAATAAGCACGTATGGTTTTGAGCCAGTCACGAGTGATTGGCCCGGGTTCAGTGATTGGCCAGTGAAGTGTGTTGGCGGAAATGAAGGAGTGCAGAAATGGCGAACCCGTGCGATTGGATTTATCGCAAAGATGCCAAAGACTAAACCGTTTATCGTGGATCCATCAAAGTTCACGAGTCATCAAACGTCGCCAACGACCTTCTCGGTAATCGGGAACACAAGCGAATAACCGTCGGCTTATGGAACGTCTACCTGGGCTATTATATCGACATCACTAGTCGATACCGTGAGACGTGTAACGACGGAGACGACAAATAACATGTAACACTCTACAATGTGTACTACAGAAAAGTTGACTGCCACTCGATCGCTCGATCGTTTATTATTTTTTACACAACGAACTCGTCGTCCTGTTCCGACAAAGCCATTACACCTGCCTCCGAAAAAGCTATGTTTGCACAACTTTACGAGCTGTGCAGTATAGCGTCTTACATCCTTGTCCTAAAGTCTAGTGCCTCGTGAGATTGCCCGGGATAATTAAATATCCATTTCTCAATTTTTAAAAAATAGAAAACCTATATCCAAGATAAGCTTCCGATAAAACACGGCGTGTTGATGGACAACTTGCTATTTACGTCCTCGTGGCTTCCTATCACTTTTTCCAATAACGACCTGAATACATGAACCGAACAGTTTTTTCTTAATAAATATGATATTCCGCACTAAAAAAACGTCAGAAGTAGCCATGAAAGAAGGTTAAAAAGAACTGAACCAAATTTTATGGGCTTACATTGTTGTCCTGTCTACTTAGCCTGAAATAGAAAAATTATTTATCATTGGCAGTAAACTATCGTGTCGCTATTCTTATTGTATTCCATCTACAATAGCAGGTCACAAGAATGTATGTTTGTGTTGATGCGTAAACGGGTAATACGATACTCGTCTTCAGTATTTTATTCTGGCGTCGTCGTGCGCTACTAGTTTATTCAGTCCTGCATCGTACCGTAGGAAAAGATCCCCCGAGATGTCTGCACGCTTTCTGTGGCGAATGGAAAGCGTAGATTTGCGAAAAAGGGGTGGATTTCAAGGTAAGGGTTCCGAATAACGGTTTTCCCAACAGACACACAGAGACAAGGATAAAAGGTGCAAGGCTGCCGAGCTCCTGGTTATACTACCACCGATATACGCAGTGCATATTTTTCCATCGAACCGGAAAAGCAGCAGAGACGGCACTTTCTCGGCGAGGCGTTCAACCCCTCGTTTTGCGGTCGTTTACGGAGAGATGAGGGCAGGAGGTGTCGCAGATTTGACGTTCGGGGGTTCCATGCCAGTGGAATCTTGCACGATGATTGGGGTAGTTGAGGTGGACGAGGACATTGGCTTAAAATCGTCCCGTCCGCTGAGCGGTGCAAGGGACTCACCTCATCCCCCCGGTTCTTAGGGGGAAATAAGGGTGCAACGCCCGAGAGAGGATGAAATGAACGACGCGTATATTGGAAATCTATCGGGCATTGCACGGATGTGCTCACGAGCGTAGCATATAGACCGAAGCTTATGAGGGTGAAATGATTTTCCAATAAGCATGTCGGCATCGGTTTCAACCTCCTCCTTCATCGTCTCATCCTCCTTCGCGCTACTCATTCCACTACACTCCGTCACTCTTACTCCCTCAAACTATATTCTCGTTCCTCCGGCACGACGATCGCAACCCGGCGCACTGGAGAAATCTTTTCTTCCAGCAGCTATGTCCTACTACTGCTCCTCGCACGATCTCTTTATTCAAGGATAGTTGAGCACGTATATCAAGTACGGAAATTGATGGTTCAGCATACAGTATCGCTGCTTTTCTCTGGGGCATGGATATTCGGAAAACATAACGTTACGAGCTTTTGTTTTTCGATACAAGAACGAAAGACAAAAAAAAAAAGCACAAATCGTTGATTCGTTTCTTTAATAGTAAGCCAAATTTGTAGGAGCCCGTTTCTATGGAGTTGATAGAAAGCAATTCAATTGAATTGTTGCAACAAAATTGCTCTATGAACAAATGATCAATATTATCGAACGTCGGAGGGTTCATATCGTTAAAATTGTTTTGGCTAGCATAAATCAAATATTACTGCCTAGGGGTCCCAGGTTTCAGCTGTTTTTTAGTTGCACGTGTCGACTGCGTGAGGTGATACCATGGATATCCCAAAAAATAGGTTTCAACTGTGGTTAACCGCCTGTTTTGATGGTCAAATGAATGCATGGGTATCCTTATCGACCATTGTGTGGGATCACCCCATGTTCACCACTTTCATGCCAGTTATGGTGATATGTTAATTGAAGTTAATTATGCAATCCTGGTCAATATTGTTCCAATCAACAAAACAGTCATGTGGCGTACTCATCGATAGTTGCCGCTCAATAAATGTCTCCTCTGCGACGGTTATGGTTTCAACCTACTTTCCTAACTATTCAGTCTAGCAAAATAGCAAAACATGGAGCCACAAAGCAAATTCCACGACAAAAACCGCAACAACATTCTTTCCAAGCAACGGCTCGGAAGACCCAGAGACCCTCTAACGTCCTAGAAATATTTCCCTTTCAACCTTCCATGGTGCAGACACCGAACGCACTCTATTCAAAGATAGTTGGGCACGTGTACATAAAGTACGAAAATGGATGGTCCGGAGGGTTGAAAGTCATGGAGGGAAGTGGGTCGGAGAGTGGGCCGGGAATAGTGGATGGTCGGTAAAGATGGTCGGTGAGCGGTAGGCCCCATTCAAAGAGGCATAAGGTAAAAGGAGGTCCGCCGTCTCGTTCTTCTTCTTCTGCTCTTCGGACTACATGACCAGGAAACGAACGGGATAGGGGAAATGGCGTAAAACGGCACGGGTTCGGTTGGATACGGCTAGACGGTGGATGGGGTTTTCGCTGGTTCTCGCGAGGCTCCCGCGGTCTGGTGAAATCCCGACGGAGCCGGAAGAGGACGGCGAAACTTAAATATTTATTGGAATTTAAAAGTTCCCTACTGCCTTGGAGTATTTAAGAGTTTGCCCAAGTAATAAGAGAGAAGGATCGCGGGGGCCCCCCTCGGTACACCCAGATACGGGCGGCAAACTCCGCTCGGCGGAAGCCAATATATCTGGCCACCTCTATATACCTATAAAGGGAAACGTCTGAAAGTACGGGAAGAGATTGGAGTATGGGCTAGTGAAGAGCCACTCCCGAACTTGCTAATAGACGTCGAATTTTACCCGACACGGGCCGGGGCTTTTCGCACTTGACTCGCGGATTAGGACCGACCCGAGCCTTCCGCTTTCAAGTTCCCGAGACATTGGCGGACTTCGCGTTGAACTTTGCTCCGACAAACTCGTCATACTTTACCGTCTATGCTATACGACTTCGATATAGTTACATGCTTTCAGTCCACAGTATGTAATGCCGACAAACCCCTTGGTACTGATAAAAAGGGCTATAAAATCAACATCATAAGCCATTTGATTTTTGATACTCACGCACACAGTAACCACAATGGTTATTATTTGATTTGGGCTCGTTCAAGATAAACGTCAGACGGTGGAATATAATTCCCGGATGAATGAAGTACCATCGCAGCTCTCGGTTCCACTTCGGAATAGGCGGAGCTGTGAGACCTCATGATTTTCATTGCACGTCGTTTTTCAAGAAACTTGGTGGTGAAAACTTTTTCTATTGGGGAGATGAGAGTATTAGGGATAAATATCTCAGATGCACCGGAAATGCAGGAATGCAGACACATGCTATCAGTCCACAGCATGTAACGCCGACAAACCCTTTGGTACTGATAAAAAGGGCTATAAAATCAACATCATAAGCCATTTGATTTTTGATACTCAGTCATACAGTAACCACAATGGTTATCATTTGATTTGGGCTCGTTCAAGATAAACGTCAGACGGTCGAATATAATTCCCGGATGAAAGAAGTACCATCGCAGCTCTCGGTTCCACTTCGGAATAGGCGGAGCTATGAGACCTCATGATTTTCATTGCACGTCGTTTTTCAAGGAACTTGGTGGTGAAAACTTTGTCCACTGGGAAGTTGAGAGTATTAGGGATAAATATCGTAGACGCGCCGTGAATGCAGGAATGCAAGACCGATGCGATTCAGAGCAGCGAGTTACGAGGTGGCGACTTGTGCGGTCGAAAAAGGAGAACGTTATTTCCCGCGACGTGAAACTATCCGAAATTGATGGAGGCATCAAGAAGATCCTGATCTGCAGTTACAGATCCAGTGCATTGAATGGAGGGAACGATTTTGGAATGCCGGCGTGCTCCTCTAGTTTGAATCTTTGATACAGGGTCGCGCACAGAACTCTAATGGAGATTCCTGCAGGCACTGCTGAACTTTGACGAAACTTCTACGGATAAGCGGTCTTCGCTACGGTTACATCGAGTCCTGCTCTCAGATCTTCCCTCCTAGAAACTAGGATGTTTGTATCGGTGAGTTTGGCTGCTTATATCGACGCCAATGGATTTCAATAATCAGATCTCCTTATCACCTCCTTGAGGTAGATATATGCTCTGATAGATACTCGTGTAGATCTGTCATTCCAAGTCATTAATAAACGTCTTTGTCTTGAGCAGGGCAGTGCCCCTTTCACTTGAGGACACGTATGGTCCAAATTTTAGGAAACTCAGATACCCAGTGACGTTTCTTACCTAGGACATAGGAAACCGAACAAAGAGTCCCTTGATGGTGTCTTGCACAGGAACTTAGTAATACCATGGCCCTAAAGGGAGTTCGATCCCCCTGCACAATAGCTATGGTAGGGAAATATACCTATTATCAATATATGTGATGGATATACAGGGTATTCCATGTCAAGAAGGTCAAGCTCACTTTTTCGGACCCCCATTCGTTGTAAGTCCTTCATGTGCAGCAAGCCGGATTTTTTTCTGACTTCCGCATGGTTAAAGCAATTGAACATTTTGACTTCTTATCATCTGTCCTTCCATGAGACTTATTTTCACGCTTCTCGTAAAATAGAGCAAAAGACAAGGGAATTGGCTATCAAAGTGTGCATGTTTTGATAATACGATGTCATTCAACGAAAATCTATTCTTATATCATTGATTGTGGTGGAAAATGATTCAAACCATGTGTACACGCAATTAGGGCGTTTAGGAATCTACAGCTTGTTTCAAACTTCACAGTCTTCCCCGAATTGCTATAAAAATCCGAGCAATCGTGCATGACGATGAGCTTCACCGGGCAATGATTATCCAGGGTTTATGCATCACTTGATCTGACGGACTTGCCGCGCCCGATTTCGCCGTGGTTGGCATATATGGACTCGCAAGACTGCCAATTAAAGTTTCGCCCTGACTGTAATTCCGGACATCGGTTGTGAAGTTAGCTGCACTAGCGTGAGCCTGTGCTGAAGCTATGCATTGGCCCCGAGGGAAATAAGCGTCCACATTGATGCTGTATGCCGCACATCTGCAGCAGCAGAAGCTGCTTCCACAGCCCTGGTTTCCTTCTTCTTTTCCTTTTTTCTTTCGTTTTTTTTTTTTTTCTCTCTTCTCTTTCTTGTTCGACCTCCTATTACTCTGCTAACATTCGTTCCGTCTCGATCCCGCAACTTTTCGTCTTGCCTTTCCTCCACCCAATCGTCGGTAATGCCTGTAATCTCGATTAAACGATTCCTCCTTTCCTTCGCTACCGTTAGAGGTCAGATAAAATACCGGTCGTTACCGACTGATCCACAAAAGTCAATAAAAATGATGTATACAGAAACCCATCGGCGACGCAATCAATGGTCTTTAACTAAAGCTGAAACTTTTTATTACCGTCTAATTAATTCTGCTTATTCAGACTTGCCTAGTGGTCAAATTAATGATTAGAATTTCGATAATTAATTGCATTTCACAGAAATTATTTCAGTTATTCATATAAGTATTTAACTGGTTTTCATTGACATGGATTTTTATATTCTATGACAATTAAAGTATTAAATTATAATTGTTCCCATTGTTCATTGATATTTCAACAACATTTTGCAAAGAGGTTTGTACTGATATGGTACGATATTCTCAAGGAAATGCTGAAATATTAAATTACTCGCGAAATAAATCAATGCAGTGAACTTTGAACGAAGATTGGTCGGAGCTGTGCTCGTAACTGTCGTTTATTTTTTTCCAGGTAGATAACTCCAGACGGACTTGCATTGCCATTCCGCAGTCAACCGAGCCATAAATAATAGAACAAAGAGAATCTTCAATTCGATTCCATTCGACTTTCCAAGTTGGAAAATCGCACGGGAGGCTCAATAATTGATCTGGAATATGCATGAGTGTAGTGTATGAGAGTGCGAGGAAAGAAATGAGGTCTGCGACACTCGTCAGCGCGTGAAAGCTCGTGCATTCAATTTTTTTCCTCACATTCTTCTTCTCCAGCTATTCCATATTATTTTCTCAGTCGCTCCCTTGGCTACTCTCTTTCTTTATCGTCGAAGCGTGTCATTATGCATGCGCATAAGTACGTGACCATACTTCATGTGCGATACACATATGCTACGTACGTAGCTGTAGAATGAATATGAGAGGGCATTATGTAGCAAAGTACGTAGCGAGTGCTCGTACGTAGGTACACGAGTGTGAAGTGAACGATCGCATCACGCTCGAGTGAGGAAAGGCGTCTCCTTCGCGTCAGCGGGTTCTCCTCTCGGCTTAAGCTATACACTACTGGCCATGGCTAATAATACCTCCTGGACTCTGCTCGGCGAAACTAGCCTTTTCGCTCGCGTAGGTTGCTATAATCGTACTAGTAGTATTATGTACCGGCGTGAGAGTGAGCAGAGACGGCTCGTTGAAGAACACTTCCGCTGCTGCCACTCGTTGCCGATATAATCGATTTTGCTGCCCACCGACGACTCTACCCTAATTTCGCTTCCTTTTAGAAAAGAAGCGTTTTCTTTTTCTGTAAAATATTTTTTATAAATATTGATATCACGATTGAATATCAGGAAAATGTGTGAACAGTCGAAGATGGTCTGGAAAAATGGTCATATTAAGACATTTTTGCCAATATTGATCTTACTGGGTCCACTTAATCCTTTCAACGTGATAACGATTGTACACTACTGGTGTTATGGATTTTTATAAATATTAATATCATGATTGAATATCAGGGAAATGTGCGAACAGTCAAAGATGGTCTGGAAAAATGGTCATATTAAGAAATTTTTGCCAATATTGATCTTACTGGGTCTACTTAATCCTTTCAACGCGATAACGATTGTCTGAAGTTGGTCCGATTATAGAATCAACGTTTATAAAAAGACATTTTTGTAAATATTGATCTTATTGAGTCTACTTAATCCTTTTAACGCGAGAATGACTATAGACTGTTAGTTTTATGTAACGGCGGGACAGTGAGCAGAGACGACTTGTTGAAGAACACTTCCGCTGCTGCCACTCGTTGCCGATATAATCGATTTTGCTGCCCACCGACGACTCTACCCTAATTTCGCTTCCTTTTAGAAGAAGCGTTTTCTTTTTCTGTAAAATATTTTTTATCAATATTGATATCACGATTGAATATCAGGAAAATGTGCGAACAGTCGAAGATGGTCTGGAAAAATGGTCATATTAAGACATTTTTGCCATTATTGATCTTACTGGGTCCACTTAATTCTTTCAACGTGATAACGATTGTAGACTATGAGTATTATGGATTTTTATAAATATTAATATCATGATTGAATATCAAAAAAATGTGGGAACGGTAAACAAATGGTCCAGAAAAAGTACCGGTCTGAAGTTGGTCCGATTATAGAATCAACGTTTATAAAAAGACATTTTTGTAAATATTGATCTTATTGAGTCTACTTAATCCTTTTAACGCGAGAATGACTATAGACTATTAGTATTATGTAACGGCGGGACAGTGAGCAGAGACTTGTTGAAGAACACTTCCGCTGCTGCCACTCATTGCCGATATAGTCGATTTTGCTGCCCACCGACGACTCTACCCTAATTTTGCTTCATTTCAGAAGAAACGTTTTTTTCAGTGAATTTTTTAAAATAAATTTCGATATCAATATTGAATATCAGAAGAATAATAAGACATAGATAATAAGACATTTTTGTAAATGTTTTATTATATTAATATAAATTAAAAATGAATGATTACAGATAATTGTGGTGGCAAATTTCTCAAAACTTTATAATTCTCACAGAAAAGATTAGAATAAAGTACGTGACTTTAATCGCGCATTTGTCGAGGAGTGGAGAAAATTTTCCCAAAATTCTCGCACTTTGAATTCAAACAGAGATTCCATTTTAAAAGAAAGTCCTTAATTACGATTGATTCAACGTGTAATTAAACAAATGTTCATCCACCGATATAAAATGATCCCTGAAGGTGTTCGTGAGATTTTTAAGCACTCTTGGGCACCGCTTATTAAAGCTCACAGTAGCCCGCTACCACTCGGGTATTTTTAAATATTCAACGAGGAGAAAAAGCAGAAGTGTACGGAAGATGAGCAGAGAAGAGAGGTATGTAAGAATTATATGCTTGTCGGCTTTATCTCGAGAGGCGCTAGCGTGATTGAGCAGATAAAGTTCTCGAGGCTGACGATGCTCGAGAGAAGGATGAGAGAGAGAGAACGAAGGTAGAAGTCGCTCCCTATCAACTATTATACCTGCTATACGCGATGAGGATTCGCTCTGTGCCGATAAAACTCCTGACGGAAGGTGCGGGCGGCGATAATAGAGGGAGCAACTATGGGTTGGGTACTTGGACGAAGCCGATGATTGCCTCGTGCCTCTCGGAAGCGTGTAACTAACGATTTTTATTGAAATATCGAACGATTCTCGAGATTAAGATCGACGAGGAGGCCCATCCTCGAGGGGATACTCCAGGGACCAATGTATTTCGTGCTTGATAATGACGAGTGCGAAATTATTGAGTCTGTCAGGATATATATTCGTTGCATGAGAGATTGGAGATATTGCGAGCAGGAGATGAGCTAAGACCTTAAGAAAAGTGAGAAGAAAGGGTGAAAGGAATGAGATCTGCTTGGCGAGCTTCGCTGAATAGCTAACGATGCAAACGAGGAAGAAGAAAAAGGATGGGTGGGGTTGGGAGGAGGGAGGGGATGAGCTAATTAGCCCGCGCAATCAACGATGCAGCCTCTTTCCAAGACACCGTGATTTTTCTACCTTGATTCTTTCACTCTGCTCCTCCTTTCTTGTTCTCCTGTGTTTTTTTTTTTTTTTTTAAGTGCCAGTGCGATTGATTGGCGTAAAAGAAAAATGAACAATATATATGTGTATATATATGTATACACCGGCACTTGTATTTAATGAGGGAAGCGTATTATCGGTATTTATTTATTTTCGAACTTTCGATATCGTGTAAGCGATATTTCCCAGAAGCACCGATGCCCGATTACCACCACGTGCTGGTTATACGCGAATCAAGGCTATTTATCGCGCAAAAGTTTTCTCGTACGGAATTTAATTGTGCCGGTGGAGGAGTAACGTCGAGTGAGGGCTAAAATTAAATTCATACCGAGTCCCGAAAACTGGAGGATGTCGATAAGTCATTGTAGTCATTAATTTTGTTCTATTTCAGAACTACTGTTTTCTTTCCAGTCTGGAAATTAAATAATTGAGTTAAATTTTTTGAAATTTTTATTTCTATCTTAATGGATTATTTAATATTTTATACGAATATTCTGACGCAACGATTGTGGAAAAATTACGTCGGGAAAATAAAAACTTTCTTCTTTCTTTCCTTCACCTTTTTTTCGCCGGTGAGAATTGAAGTCTTCTCGCAGATGTGAGGATCGAAAATAATGAAAAAGCAATTGTCTCAAAAGTTCCCATCGTATTTCCATTTTTATTCGTTCTTCTGGGAAAATTTCGTTATCAAAAAAATATATGTGACGCTCAAAATAGGATACGATCAGTCATTTAGTTAAGACGAGAATTTCGAACGCTGGAAACTGTATCTTTTTGGGTTGGCGGGATTAATAAAGAGTGAGTTGGAAATATTCGCCTCGACGTCGATGAGAATCGATGAGAAGCCTCGAAGTATACCAGAAAGATACGCTTTAAAGGGAAAATAGAATTCTGCAAATAATCGTCGAACCGTAAGGTGAATCAAGCTTTCGCTTACAAACAGAGAGACAAAGAATCGAACTTCAATTAAAATTCCAGACCGACTCTATAACTATTCCGGAGCGATTGCGAAAAAATACAGATTTCACACACACAAAGAGATCTCTTTCTGTTGTTACTCGGGATACCTCGACTAATCGAATTTTATTTTGAATCAGACTGCATCGATTGTGCAAGCACATGGCTATCCTTAAATTTAACGATAACTAGGTAACTTATTTATCCTACTCCAATCTAAAAATATAATAATAGTCTATAGCAGTAATATCAATAATATTAATCCAATGAGTAAAATTGCAAAAATTAGTGCAATTACGAAATATTTTGCAATTAAAAAAGCTCCGTAACTTTATTTGACACGTGCATACAAATTAGTTGATACTTAGACAGTAAGTACATTTTATAAACTATGCAAAACGTAACGAACCTATTAGCCCAAAGGGCCTTCGACTTTTGTTCCCCTCAGCCCGTAGGTTTTGGAAGGAAAATTAAAATCTATATATATATTAACTTAAAGAATTATATATGAATAATATTGACAACGAATTCCACTCTATTTACAATTTTATATTTATATAAGAATATTCCTAATACAAGGTTATCATCAGCCCCCAAATTCCTTTAGTTAAAAAAATCATTTTCCGATTAATAACAAATAACACATTTGATGAAATTGATTTATACCTGCTCCCTGCAGTTCTCTCCTAATTTCATTCATGTATCGTCACTATCACTATCAAGCGGAACAATCCAGTCTCGATACTTGTACAAAACGTGTAATTATTCAAATAATTAAAAACGTCAACGTTAATCATCGATGGTGTGAGACCACGATGAACTTACAAATATCGCGCTAGCGACGTTGCATCACAAGTGGCCAAGTCGTGATGCTCGTAGGCACGCAGGGCACTCACCTGCGGCATAATAAACGAGCATTCCTTCTAATAGAACAGTAGAACACGAATGCACGGACGTGCACAGACACCTGCATTTTCTTCGGTGCGTTGCACGTGTGGGAAGTGATGTCACAAGAAGGAAAGTACCAAGTCGTTGGATCAAGTGTACTTAGCCGAAATTACGGGGTGCAGGAGGTAGTTGCTACATGGATAAGTATTATGGATAGAGATAAATAGCTATCCGGTAGATAAATGAGTGTAAATGTGCGGTAATACATGAAGTCAACTCGTGTGCAGGTGCAATGGGCCGAGAGCGTGCGAACGTCTGGTGCATCCTACATTATGTCACACCAACATCTTCCCCACCTCCTGTGCATTACTGCACTTCGCTGCAGTGCTGCATTCTGGTCGGCCCGACAAGAAAAGAGATACAGTACATAGGTCATCCTCATGTGTATGCGTGTATGTGTGCACACATGTGCATATGCACCAAACTGCAACGTCATAAATGTGTGCCATACCTAGTAATGTGCATACTACGTGCCATGACACAAGAGGGCGCGCGACTCTTCCACGAAACTTTGGACATCGTGCAGACTCGACCATGTGGAAACATGCGGATTTTGCTTACTCGTCCGAAATCGTCTATCTGGTCATCGAGGTGCACCACAAGGCAACAAAAGTAACGCAAAACCTCTAAGACGGTCGTTTATACACCCTCGGGAGTAATATAGGACGTTTCGTGCCAAAAGTAAGACATTTTCTTTGACTATTTATGATTCATTTGGATTTTTGTGCAACGATATATCAGATACTGTTTTATTAATTTTTTATCGTAAATTTAGCGGATTATTCACGATTTTGACAAGGTTGATTTTTTTTTTTTTTTGGGCTTTCAATTATATTTTTTGTAACACGTGCTTGGAAAGTGGTGCTTTTCATGACAGTTAGTGGATGAAAAGTGGCTTATTTCATGGTAATCCTTAAAAGTCGGTTTTGCACATGTGCAATTTATCTTTGAATCACTTCTGTACCTAAGGGAAAATTTTGTTTATTTTGTTAATTAAAAATTTAGGTAGGACATAACAAATCTGACATTTTTGTGTGTGTGTGTGTGTACCATAATCCCCGCGCCTATGTGCACATAATTACCACAGTATTTTGTGTGATTTCGGGGATTTTGGTACACCCTGTATATTCGTAGTACGACTACCAATGTACCGAGTACCATTCACCTTTCCCCGTGACCTCGTTAGACGAAATTACTCCCGGGCGCTTGACCACGCTAAACGTTATGCACTGCGACGACGTCGATTTTTTTTTTTTTTTTATTTGTAGAAGCAATTTACGTGAACTGCGGAAATTCGGATATAACCAAAACAGTTAATGCAAAAACCGTAGAAATTCGGATATGATCGAAGCAGTTAGTGCAAAACCAGAAAAAAATTTGGATATAACCAAAATAGTTAATGCAAAAATTGTAGAAATTCGGATATGATGGAAGCAATTAATGCAGAACCGGAGAAAATTTGGATATGATCAAAGCAATTGATGCCAAATCCTCGTCAGCGCTTAAGTCTCCATTACGCATTTATAACCTTAGGGCTAAGGTTGGTCAAAGGTTTTTTACAAAGATGTAATCACCAATTAATACCAGAATGTTAGTTTCTGCTGTTGTTATTTTGGTAAGTGCCATTTCTTTTTCCAGTGAGGATAGGGTAAGCAATTTGATAACCATGATAATAAAAATATCGATACTTTTTTGTGTTTCAGTAGTTAAGTATTTATCGAGCTACTTTGATTAACTATAAATCATATTTTTATTCATCAGACATTTTAATGCTGTATATTCCTCGTTACTTAATATATGCCCCGCTTTACAATGTCGATAAATATTTCTCGACAGACTCTATCATTCACGATTAATGATTGCATTTAAAAAAGGGCTCATGGCTCGAATGGTGCCTGAAGCCTATAATAACAGGGCTAATGCCTTTATACTGTGACAAAAGGACATTATCTCTTTTCCTACGAGGGAAAAAGAAGGGAATTACTATATAGAATCCCCCTTCGCCGTAATATATTTTCCTCCATGCACATAAGGATTCCCATTGACACGATTATGCAATTCTATGGGTACCATTTAGGACCAGTCACGGAATAAATATTTGTTACGTCGATAATTAGAATCGTTTCCAAGTGCGGATCAAAAATTCAAGCTCCAAGTCGAATTTATAGTCGCAAGTTTGAATTTAAGTACGGACTCAGATACGAACTACAATGTTAAGTAGAAACTTAAGTTCACACTGAAACTACTGTTTTACAGAAACGGATTACGATAGCACTACGAGCTTATCAACCCTCCGTTGCCATCGGGGGTCACAACGACCCCACACTCAATTTTGCAGCAGAATTTATAGAAGTTATTCATGGACAAGGGAACTGACCTTCTATCTTGCGGTGGTTTTAGGAGGTCCCCTTTATAAGCAATGGCACCGCGTAAACCATGAGTTCGTCTGTGAACTAACCTCACGGTTGAAATACCATTTTTTACCCACTCACTGTGAAACTATTTTTTTTTCTCTCAAACTATCATATTTCAAAATTGTGAGCCAAAAATTGTGGGTTTAAAGAGTTACCATTTTTTAAAATTAAGTTATTCATGGACAAGGGAACTGACCTTCTATCTTGCGGTGGTTTTAGGAGGTCGCCTTTATAAGCAATGGCACGGCGTAAACCATGAATTCGTCTGTGGGCTGAAATACGATTCACGGTTGGAATACGATTTTTTACACATCCACTGTGAAACAATTTTTTTTTCTCAAACTATCATATTTCAACATTACAACCCGAACATTTTAGGTTAAAAGAGTTACCATTTTTTTAAATGAATCTGTACTTTCGACGCAGTGACAAGTCACAAATTTTCTTCCATCGTTTTAATATTTGATTTTTAGTGAAATATCATAAATACCACCAAGATTGTTAATTAAAATTTTTGAGAAACCATTCGCAATGATATGGTGAACATCATAGCCATTTTAATGCAGCTGGGCTTATTCCAACTCCGTGTGGCCAGCCCATTACAGAATATGTCACTACATCGGGTTGAATAGTATCGAAAAATATTAAATTTAGAGGTCTATTTTAATTGGAAATTCAGGAGACAAAATTTAAAAAAATCAATACGCCTCCTAAAATGAGAATATAAACATAAATTGATATCGACTGTGGGCTATCAATTTTCCAAATGACGAAATTTTTGCAAAGCACATCTCGAGTTCAAGCCTGATCCAAATTTCACTATTTAAAATCTTTACAAATATCCACAGTGTCTGCTTAATAAATAAAATTAATCAACAAACACCCACAATCAACGATATTCCTCCCAAGCAAATCATTTTTTTTAAATCCTTAAAACGAGGTTATTAAGCAGCGCACAATTCTTGCGATCATCAAAAATATTATAAAAATTCATCGAACGAAGCACGACATGGCAGAACGGATTTAAATTAGCAGAGATTGAAACCGAATATTGAAACTAAAGGAAAAACAAAATTAATTATAATTATTATTAAAAATACCTACGACCTAGTACTCACCTGAACAAAAATCAGATATCGAAATTTCCAATTGTGTTCAGCAGTCTGACAGTTTGCAATTTCAATTGGCGGATATGTTACCCTTCTATCGTATAGATTTTTGGTTTTTTCGCACGGGCAGATAAGCGAGAGCCTGAAAGTATAAAGGTGTATAATATATAGGGAGGAAAATATAGGGAAATGTGGAGAGAAACGAGAAATCCACAGCGGACACAGAAGCAAAGGGAAATTGAACGATGAAGGGATGGGAAAGGCGGGCACGTAGGCGAAGGGAAGTATAAAGGTATAGGTCAGACTTTGAAATGCAGAACGGTTCGTTTGATCGAGCCAACCGAGTCGAGAGCGACGTTTCTGCATCGATTTATGGCTGGAGAATAACCCCTTGTAAGAGAGGAACTATGTATACGGGGGTTGAGGCCGCAAGGGCTGTTTCAGGGTGGAGGGAGGTTGTGCACCTGTGCGTTGGAGGTCACAGCTACCGCGTTAGTTTATTATAGAACCCGTGAGAGCGCTGTACGCCACCGTTTAGTACTGATGGAGGGTTGGATAGAGTAGAAGGGCTGCAGGGAGTGAAGGGTTAGAGAGCAGCACCCTCTGCACGATCGCGACTCTCGACGAAACGAAAAGTCGAGCGAGCTAACCGACGAGATGCATATATACCTCGGATTATATATATATGCGTAATGTCAAATTTAATTAACCAGACTCTGCATCCGCGACAACTGTCGTGTATTAATGTTTGCAAACTTTATTGGAGTCCAAACTAGTGCGCAGTTATTTCTGTAATTTTAGTGGATTAAAAACGCGAATTATGTTACGATTGTGGTAACTGTGAAACTATGTTGTGACATAAAGTAATCCCATGGGATTAAAATAAATAGGTACCACAGGAAAGACCAGGTTGTTCTCCAAACATCAAAGACTGATGAGTTATGGTCACGTGACTACTTTCGTAATTTATTCTGCTTTAGGAATTGTGAGGGATTTTTTTGTTTGCAACTTTTGCTCGCAACCAAAAAGGGCTTGTTTTTACTTTACCACGAATTATGTTACGATTACGGTAACTGTAGATGAAATTATGTTGTGACATAAAATAATTCCATGGGATTAAAACAAATAGGTACCACTGGAAAGATCAAATTTTTCTCCAAACATCAAAGACGGCTGAGTTATGGTCACGTGACTACTTTTGTAACTTATTCTGCTTTAGGAATTGTGAGGGATTTTATTTGTTTGCAACTTTTGTTCGCAACCAAAAAGGGCTTGTTTTTACTTTACCACGAATTATGTTACGATTACGGTAACTGTAGATGAAATTATGTTGTGACAAAATAATTCCATGGGATTAAAATAAATAGGTACCACAGGAAAGACCAGATTTTTCTCCAAACATCAAAGACGGCTGAGTTATGGTCACGTGACTACTTTTGTAATTTATTCTGCTTTAGGAATTGTGAGGGATTTTTTTGTTTGCAACTTTTGTTCGCAACCAAAAAGGGCTTTTTTTCACTTTACCACGAATTATGTTACGATTACGGTAACTGTAGATGAAATTATGTTGTGACATAATACAATCCCATGGGATGAAAATAAATAGGTACCACAAGAAAGACCAGGTTGTTCTCCAAACATCAAAGACGGATAATTTATGGTCACGTGACTACTTTTGTAATTCATCCTGCTTAAGGAATTGTGAGGGATTTTTTTATTTGTTTGGAGAATCGTACTGTGTTAGGAAAAAAATCTATAAAAAATTTGATTAGGAACGTTAAAAAGCTTTTTCTGCGGATTAAATGGTTGAAAGGTGTCTTTAAAAAAAAAATAACGCATAGCCGCGCAAAGAGTAGTGGCCCATTAGGGCCTTCATTACTTCGTTCTTCACTAGATTCGGTAATGAATTTTTTTACCGGAAAAGTTATTTTTTGTGCTCAATAAAATTCCTACATGTTTTTATTGCCTCGTTAAGCAAGGTTTATTTTCGTGAAAATTTGTTAACATCGGAATATTTGGGGCATGCGAACTCGTGCGGTCGTTGGACCGAAGAGCCCACCTTGCCAAATATGGTTCACGACTTTTTTGGCTTATTCTTTCACGTAAAAAAAAAAGCATATGAACTTTGTTTCAGATTTCCTTTCCCGCGACGGCGTTTTATAATTGTACATTAACATCGAATTGTGCGATTTTGCAAGTACAAAAAAAAATCACGCAAAAATATATGCATAAAATGTATTTAATTATAATTTCCTTATTCACACTAATTACAATTTGAAATTTCAAGCTTTCGCCGCAAAACATAATAACTCATTCTAATATATATATATATGTCATACTATGTCGAAAAATTAATTGTGACACATGACATGAATTAATCGAAATAGTGTTTGTCCAAAATACGAATATAATAGATAAAAAAAATATTTTTGGCCAATCTATATACGGTTTTAACTTCACTATGAATATTCGCATGTATTGTGCGCTCCTATTGTTATCCACGGGGGGGAAAAAGTATTCAATAACTCGAATGTACCGACAGGACCTTCCGGCAGTTTTGCAGCTTTGGGAGGCTCCTTTTTTTTGGACTCTTTCATTTGACTTGTAAAGCTAGGAGAGAAAAAAATTCAATTTCCAATCAGTTGTCTTCGGCGAGGCAAGGATTGTGAGAGACAAAGATCGTAGAGAGTGTCGATCGAGTTTATTTTGCTTTGGAATAGAAGCATCGAGACTAACATAATTAGTACTTGGAGGTTGTACGATGGGTGTACAGAGAGTCGAAGGGAGCGGGAGATGGGAGCGGTAAACCGATCGAATATTGAATCGGCGTTGAATACTTAAATAGATACACACCCCGAAAGGACCAGAAATGGGTGGATGGTTTAACGAGGGACTGCGCTGCGGAATATCGAGTCGACTACCAACGAGACAAGGCGCAAGAGCTCACGGAAGCACAACAATGCAAATTAGCACTTGAGGAGGAAGTGGAGGGCGTCGCAACCGCAGCAATATATATCCCTACAATACTACGCTGTAATACTCCTTGTATACGTATAGATGATCATGTGAGAAAGAGCTGATGACTGCGTATATCTCCCGTGTACATATATACCCAGGACGTGTACTTGTACACAGGAGATTCCATGCCAGATAAGTCACGACCGTCCAAATTAATTTTGAAGCTTGTGTTCCGATGATAATGTGCGATTAATTGTATTTTTCTTTTCTTAATATCACAATAGTGAAAATTGTCTCAAACATCGAAACAGGAAAACTGGTCTGAATTAAAAAATGAAAAATTTGTCAGGGTTCAACGATTTTATTGATTTTAGGAATTGATCGAAATGCAATTGATATAATTAAAATTGCTGAGACGTAATCAATCTGATTCCCGCGGTTTTCAGGACACGAGGTTGATAATTTATACGCAATTGTAATTCCGACGTTAATTAATTGGAATCGCGCTTGACCAGAATCAACAGAATATAATAACTCGAGAATGGTACGCTGCGTTGGTGTGGAATTTGGGATTTCACGTAAAATGATCCCAAGGATTTTCATTAAAAATTATGTTGTATTATAAAAAAGTATATTTTTCCAAAATGTCAAATGACGTTAACATGCGGAGCCGTGAATATCACGAATTAAAAATTGTCTATCCGGCTCGTGCAGCCAACTTTTCAAGCTCCTTCGAAAAGACCGCTTTCTCGCACTAGTATCACAAAGTACAATTTTGAAAAAAATAAATAAAAATTACCTCACGCAGAAAACGTGGTTCGAAAGTCATGAAACATAGTTTTTCAAAATTAAACCGTGAAGTTCGTTCGAAGCTTGCAAGCTCCTCTATCCTTTTCCACTTTTCTCTATGAAGAAAAAGGCAAAATTGATCAACGCAGTTTTTTTAATAGCACATACATCTGAAATAAAATGACCTAAATTCATATGCCACCTGTCCGTGCCATCCGAACGAGATGGAGGTTTGCTCACGTCAGTAACGCAGTCGCGGTTTCGACATTTCGCTTAAAGTAACGTATGCAAATCGTAGAACGAGGGCCGCTAGCGTGGATATTCCCTGAGGGGGGAGCCTGGACTGCTCCGCAAGCTTGTACCATCAGCGCAGTGGCACAGAGCGCGCATAGAAACGTTATAATATTTAAATGAGTTGCGAATTACTCAGAGCTTCTACGGCGCGCGGCAGCCTCTTTTTAGAACAAGCTCGATGCCCTCGTGCACGGGTGAATCGCAAGTCGAAATATGTGTGTGTGCGAGTTTTACATTGCCATGCTGAAGTGATGTGGTCTCCGACGCGACATACGAACGAATAGACCACCGGCGAAAGACCACAGCGTTTTGTTGAACTTTCCATTAATGAAATATGAGGGCCCCGAGGGAATAATGACTATGGGACTTATGCGGAAAAACCAATAAAACCAAAAGCTGCGAGAAACTGTGTGTTCCGAAATTCGTGTTCTCGAGGCAGAAAGAGAGAAAGTGGTCTGCATATTTTATGGCAATAATTAAATTCTGTACCACGGGGATTTTTAATGTCTTGGTTCTATTATAGAGAGAAGGTGCTGAAGTCGGATTTATAAAAATCTTGTTCAAGAGAAATGCATAACGATGTACGCGAAATTTTACATTGCTACGGTAATCGGACATTTTTACAAAGTAAATAGATCAAATATTTATTTGAATATTCATCCCTCTTGATGAAACCTCGATTCAACCACTTGAAATACATGGGATTTGATTATAATCAATTTTTTATCGGGCCTCTTGGTATTTTTCAAAAATTTTCAACTTTCGGAATGTAAGTGAACATATATGATGCCAAGTAGAAAATGAATTACGAACCTTCTACGGGAATAATTGGCCCATTTCGTCTCATCTAATTCTGATACTGTTTTCCGTTGGGCTGTAAAAATGGCCTTATTCAACCTTTTTTTGATTACTTCAACATTAAAGAAGTGATTTTGTGGAGAAAAGTAGTTTCCCATGCGAGAAATCAGACCGAGTCAACTGCATTTTGGAAGTCACTAAATTAACCATAACTGTTGAATAGTTGGACTCATTATAGCCAGAGCCACGACGATCATTGGGACACTTTAATAAATGGTAAGTGATGGATTTCTTCATGCTACTGATGGCTGGTTAATTAGGAGAACCATTATCATGGCGTATTCGTCGGTTTCGAGGTCCGTGCCCCGTTCAATTTGATGCGCGTGGCTGCTACTCAGTTCCGCGCATATAATTTGCAATTCAAATGAAAAATCGATGACGTTATGATGTTTGCCCGATGTGGGCTCCGCGGCGGACGTTGTGCTTGGGCAGGCAGTAAACGGACTCGTTTATGGGGCATTAAGTTACCGCCCTCTTTCTTTCTCCCGGTGTACTCGGCTATGATGACGTAGTAAGATGTTTCCTTTCGCTTCAGCGTCGCCGTTGAGACGACCCGAAAATTCTCTTTACGTTTTTCCAACGTTCCCTCCTTCCCCCTGTGCTCTATCTCTCCTTAGACACTATATTTCCCGGTCTACGGTCCTTGCTCACTCTCGATCGGGCGGAATACGAGGCCATGGAGCGAGGCAAAGTTTCACATCGGTAACGACCATCAGGAACGTCCACAAGCATTCGCAAAGGACGAGCGTCCTTGGGATACCCGAGCCGGGTCGTCGAGCCGCGAAAATAGACCGTAGATCCAATTAAACGAGCCAGAGCGATCCAATTCCACGATCTTCCGCCAGTGGCTCGTGGATTCGAGGCAAGATATCCATGAGTAAGGCGGCGCTGGAGGCCCGGAGAACCGAAAGAGAGATGCCGGACCGCTTGGGTTTTAGCTATTCCCCTTCGCGAAGCTCTATTCTATGTTTATATGCTCAGGGAAGAAGTTTCGCTACTAAGGGACAGGGAACCGAGTGCTGAGTGAATTGCTCACCTACTTTTCGTTGAGCATACACCGTACCCAACGAAAATAGCCGACGGAACAGAGTAAACTGTATACTTTCCTAACGTTCAGGCCGAGATAGCGGTGGACATCTATTGGCAGGATTGATGGTTTTATGCAAACCACTGTAACGTGCAAAAAGTGAACGTTTCAAGGTTTAATGCTCATGAGTAAACGCACGGCGAAGGCTTTCGTATTGTGACAATTGATGGGGTTTAATGGAATCGGATACTTGGATAAGTTACACTGAGATGGGTTGTTTCTATATTGTAGCGTTTATCATTGATGCATCGATACGATCATGGCGATAATTGAAATTTGTTGATTTGGTACTAATTAAGAGCTTTGTAATCATTGCCTGTGTTACACGCTGGAATTTCTCTGATTGATGAGATAATGTATAACGGGCATTGAAAATAGCGTCAGAACTTGACTGATATTGATTGAAAGCTCTAATTACAGGTGACGTTATACTGTAATTTCTCGTTTGTCCCGCGTTCGAGTTTGGGCCATCGATATCTCGTGCTAAGCTATTAAGATAGGTTTGGATTTCCGGTGAAATGCATTCAATGACATCGCGATCATGTCACCGGATTAACCGATTAGCAACATTGAGGTAAACTTTCTGAATGGTACGTCAAAATAAAAAATGATTCATGACTACTGTTTCTTGCGCTGCGATTGAACTGCTTATCGTTGCAACAAATATCAAATTTTTAATCGCAGTAATTGCCACTCTTCCTGCATCGCTGCCTTAAAAACATCAGTTACCGGAAGTACTCAAAGCTACAAAAAGTCACATTCCCTCGGCTTGATCAATTCTCCTCGCAACAATTTCTCTGATCCTTACAGAAATCTTGCTGAGCGGTGCCAAGTGCATTTTGATGTAACCTATAAAATCAATGGCATCGATATTGCAGCCATTGAAGCAACACGCACAAAAATTGAACGAGAACGAAATGGACTACATCCCTGATGTGTCAACATGTTTGAACGTCTATCTGTTGTGTACATCAACGCCATCGACCGGCCTTGTTGACCAGGCAACTTTTTAGCTGTGTGTTACCAACCCTTTTATTTTGTTTATCGCTAACGATCAATAGTAAAAGCAACGATGCGAGCATTTCGTGTGCTTCCCTCGTTAGTCCTCTCCCAATCTCACGACTCGTTAGTACAAAGCTCTGCAGCCAGCAATTCTGTGTGCGCTGTACCTATGCTATTGTATACACAGTCAGATGATGCCTAGTTTTCTCAGTAAACTCTGGTTATACTCAACCCGAATATACCGAGCTTATATAGGAACATAGAATTCTCTTGAACTACGTCTTCTCGTGGATTCAGTGCAACCTGCGATTACAACAAGGATCCGTTGAGCGAGTGAGGAGTACAGGATTGCAGAGTAACGTCCACCTATATCGCGGATAATGTCCTGTCGGCCTCTTCCATTGCTGATCCTCCAGACACTGGCGAGAAGAATTCTTCGCCGACCTCCGGTATGCCCGTTCTATCGCCATCCTATCGTTAATTAGTGCCAAAGGTTTTCTTCGAAGCTTCGCCAGTGTTCACGACGGCAATGCTGCGGAGTATCACAATGTAGAAATAGCGAAAGTAAGAGAAGTTGAACAAGAGAAGACGAGAACGAGGACTCGTTCACCTGTGGAAATTAATTCCGCTTGAGGACGTTTAATCACAGTTTCTGAACGAACGGCCTGGGCCAAAGGGCTCCTCGCATTGGCCAAGTTTCCCTCGAGCACGTATAACGAAAGTGAAGTACTGCGGAGTTGAGTAGAAAAGATTGAAATGAGAAGAATTGCCGATGAAAAGTAGAAGGATATCCAGAAGTGGAAGTTGAAGGGGAACCGAGGGAGACGGATAGGAGAAGTTCCAATATAAATGTGGGAGCGCTGGCACAGTGACTGGCCACCAATTAATATACCAATCGGTAGAAAAAGTAACACCTTGTATAATGGTGGAAAACAATATACAGCAAACGAATTAAGGCCAACTTGCTCAATCAACCGATCGATAATCCCAATCATCCGATTAGCAATCGTAACCAATTGATAATCCCAATCATCCGATTGGCAATCGTAACCAATTGATAATCCCAATCATCCCATGGGTAATCGTAACCAATTGATAATCCCAATCATCCGATTGGCAATCGTAACCAATTGATAATCCCAATCATCCGATGAGTAATCGTAACCAATTGATAATCCCAATCATCCGATTGGCAATCGTAACCAATTGATAATCCCAATCATCCGATTGGTAATCGTAACCAATTGATAATCCCAATCGACCAGTTGGTAAAGCCAACCACTTTTGCTCCGTGTCAAATCGACGAACCACGATCAGTTCTAACCCACGATAACTCGCCAAGTGCCATATTCTACCATGCCCATTAATCGACACGTATCAATTCCATGGTCCCTACAATCACACCCTTTTTCCCGTGTGAGAATAAAAGACTGTTGTGCGCACCGATAAATAATTGAAAATATCATCAAGTGCTTTGTATGATATAAAAGTTGTACTAAATGGCCAATAACTGCACCAATGACGTCCTCAGCAGTATGAGCGAGTCGATTTTTCGCAGAATTCGCGGGACCGCAAGTCGCAGATCTTTACGACGCGAACGACCGGTCGTTGGACACCTTAACGACTTCTCCTGCACATTGCACACCGAAGCCCAGGAGGCTTCCTCTTTACCCCGCGACTGAAAACTTTCGCATTGTAATCCGAGGACTCTCGGCGGGTTCTTCCGTCTAGTTCTCTCGTTTTCTACCTCGTTCTACGTTCCAGAATATACCGCACTCATCACTCGTCCTCTCTCGCACTCCGAGAGTTTTCTTTTCGCCCCCTTCCCCCCCAACCACCCCCACCCTCTTTTAACATCTCCCTCTTTCTCATCGTCATGGTATTCTACGTAGGCAACTCTGGCGCGATAATTAAAGGGAGTCTTCTTCGTTGCGTTCTCGTCGTCTCGCGAATAACGGCTCGCAAGTCTCTACAGTCCAAACTTCTCTCTGCGGTGTCAACTTAAATCGCGCGGAGTCTCTACTACTCACTACTGTTACCAACACTGTCCCCACCTTTCCACCTTTTCTCAGCTCTCCCTCGGTATATCTTCTTTCACGCGTTCCCTGGCATACCCCTCGACTCGTGTCTTCAACAATTTACATGTTTTCCACTTCACCCTCAGTTTCTCGAAAATCCACTCGACCCGACGTGTCAAACCTCTCCGCGACAATGTGTAAAGTTGATGCTGCGAGGAGAAGGAGCAAAATGTGCGCCAAACAAGTGTACACTGAAGAAGTCGTTGGCCTCGTGTACACCGAGTTTACGGGAAAACAAATTTTGGAGTTGTATTTTTCAGCGTTGCACACGGAAAAAAGGGGTTAGTAGGATCAACCGATAATTTGATTGGTTTGGCCAGTAATTTGGCTGGTTTAGCCAATAATTTGATTAGTTTAGCCAATAACTTGTTTGGTCTGACAAAAACACTTGCAATTAATAGTTGGTGTTGATTAGACTAATCAACGCCGCCTGATCAGATTTTTTTCCCTAGTGGACAAAAATGGGTCATTGTGCACTGTTCATATACAGTATATTAATTTTATATACGATATATTTATTAAACTCATGTGGGGAATTCATTTCAATATACAAGAAAAATGAAAATTGAATCTCGGTGTTGTAACGTTAAAGTTAATTTAAATTAAAACACACAATTTGTCCGACATATTTAGTACACTGTCTGTGTTCTATGAATGGAAATGCATCAATTAGTTCAACCGTTGTAACGAGTTTTGTAATATGGACATCAATTTTACTCGTGTAGCTAATTTACGGCACTCATTTTCGTGAAAGAGCTTCCTGCACATGTGTAATAATTTTGGTTTCAATATTTCCAACAGTTACATGTAAAATTGTATGAATAACATTTTTTCACTCTCTTCTTCTTCTACTTCGATTTATTTTTACCTCGGCTTTTTTTCACAATTGCCATTATCACGATTGCCCTAATGAACGTCCTCAACCACGCCTCATTAGGCAATGTTATTCTTATCATTATAAGCTCAATTCCATTTGTGTAATATCATTTATAAAGCATTTGGGGAAAACACCCGGAATGTAAAATAATTCAAAGCAAAGCTTTTGTCGTAACAAGCCATTCGTTCACGCCACTTGTCCATTACGCGTTATTATTGTGCGTGACTCAAATAAGGGAATTAACGATGCCAGAAACCACGCAATTTACAAAAAAATGTTACACAAATCCTCTTTACGTCATTTTTTTTTTCAACTTCATCATTCGGATCGCTAAATAAAAAACGATAAACGTCATTGTCCCCTACATTTATTAACGTAATAACATTGCAAAATGTGATAGTGGTGAGAGCGTCGAACAAAACAAAATAAAACATAATCTGTTTAAACAAAAACTCAATCGTGAACAAATATGATTTTCAAAAACTCTTTATTGACAGCGATACAATATATTGACCAATAAAAATCCGCACTAAAGGCCAATCTCTATAAATCCGAAATAAATGACACACTATTCTGCTATCACTTCCCCGATCATTATCGGCAAAAATCATTTCGTTACGTCAACAAACTTTCTTTCCTCTCTTGCAAAACAAAAATCCTTCATTATTTCTGCCTTCGCTACGATAATGAAATAATCTGATTTTTCAATATATCCAATATTTTCAATCAAGACAAAAACTCAATAGTGAACAAATACGATTTTCAAAAACCCTTTATCGGCAGCGATATAATATATTTACCAATAAAAATCCGCACTAAAGTCCAACCTCTATAAACCCGAAATCAATTATACAATTCCTCTTTCAATCCCCCGATCGTTATCGGCAGAAATCATTTCGTTAAGGCAACGAAAGTTCTTTTCTCTCTTCCAAAAAAAAAAAAAAAACAAAGATCCGTCGTTATTTCTGACCTTTTCGCTACGATATTATAATAATCTCTTTTTTTTTCAATATCATGTAACAAATCATCCTTTCATCCCCGTGCACTTTGTACCGTGGCATCCAGAAAAGTCGGTTTTCCTACTCCCGTGGATGTTCGAAGTCCCGGAACGATTTCCCGGCAAGACAAATCGTTCTCCACGTGCCGGAGCGTTCCATAACTTGGGTCATATGTGATTGAAGGAATGACGAGCGAGCGATTGTGGAACGGTGTGCCAATCTGATGGTTAACGAGGCTCGAAATCGGGCGTTCAATGTGATTCGGATTCCTCCTCGGTTGGTAGGCTTTCCGGCTACACTCATAGATGGAAACAATGCGACGTGTTAGCACGCATCGTCGAGCATCGCCAGGGCCCCCCGTTGTAACATATACGTCGTTGCATTATCGCGAACGCACCGGTGCCCAATAGCGGGCCCGCAAACCCGGTACTCAGCAGAACTGGGCATGCATACGAGAGAGCTTGAGCGCGTACGAAAGCTCGTTGGCTATCCTGTAGTCATGAACGAAGTGGCATCGTATGTGCCGGTACGCACATCAGCGGACGCACACCGCTACAAGATAATAGTACAGAGAAGCGTACTACGCATGTACCAAAGCAACATAGCCTTCGTGGTCCGTGTCATTTCGTCCTGATGCTAACGCCCGAGTCGTAAACGGAGCCAACGCGCGTTCATTACGAAATGCGCTTCCATGGAGAAGCGCTAGGCGCTAGGAACAAGACCACCGCCAAGAGATATGCAAGGATATCGGATCTCCAATGTGCCTGGACCATAGAACCATGTGGGCGCCTCCAAAGCTCTCGTTTGGTGAAGTTGACCGGCTTATCACAATTTTCCCAGCAAGCTCGTTGCCGGTGATTGCGATAAATCGGTCAGTTTCACCGTGGGAAACGTGTGTATGTTGTATATTGTATGTATACGTGTATATTATATATGTACACACGTATGTTCACCTCGTATGTCGAGCAACAAGTATTGCGTATGTCTGTACATAGTTCGCATACACGGTCACGTATATTATCGCGCCCCTCCTGCGGCTCCAGAGTGGATCGTAATATAAGGGTGTAATAAAATACCCTCCACGCATTGTAGGCACTGGAAGTACCTAATAATTATGGAATACCTTTTCTACGAATTAATAGCGGTGGATAATGATCGTTCTGCGAGGGAACCGAAAGTGGAGATTCATTTTTTTTTCTTTTTCTTTTTTCGACGAAACTGATATAAAAGTTTGAGTTTGATAAAATCATTTTTATAGTTATTTTGATATTATGGAAAAAAAACATTACAGGAGACGTGTTTATGAAAAAAAAGGGTTTTTTAAATAAAATTGTGAGGAATACTCTTCTTCATGAAAGTAAGATTTTTGATGTAATTCTCCCTCTTCAGGATGAACCCGAAGGACTTATTTGTAACTTGACCAATCGGTTCGGTCAATTGATCACTTCCAATCCAGATTTATGAGCTTTATACTCTGCGTCTGATCTGGAGAAGAGTCCTCGAAGAATTGCTCTTCGCTGGGTCTCATTCTCTTCGTCGTTACACTGCACACCAGCCATTCAAGCGGAGCAATTTTTTTTTACAGATCCTCAAGGCAGAGTTATAGAGAAATAAAATGAGATAATAAAATGAGATAATAACGCTGGCATCTGAGGCATGTATCTTCCAAAGTAATACCTTTAAATAAAATTGCTCCGCTAAAATGGTGCGTAGTGAAACTGTGAAGAGAAGGAGACTTAGCTGAGACCAATTCTTGAAGCGGTGTTCTCTCAATCACACGAAGAGTATAAACTCGTTCGATCCATTTGCAAAAAAAAATTCTTCGGGGTCATCCTGAAGAGAGGAAATTATTTTTCATTTTTTCTTCGCTGAGGAAATGATGCATTTTTGTAAACAAAAATACTTTTTTTTGCACTCACTCCTCCCCCTTAACTATCGTCGAAGTTTGCATAAGCAAAGTGCATGAAATATGGAAAGGGGTCAATAAATTGATCGGCAATTTGTCACACCGGTTGCACAGTACGTTCTTGATATTAATCACAATTTTCGTCAAAATATATATCAACACATCGATGAATGTAGCAATGAATCATTTCTAATTCGTGTCTTTAGTCCACTAATAAATATAGATCGCAGAGGGAGGATCATCTGCGAGATCCCAGAGCTAACGGCGTTCCCACGTCATTTTCGCTGCACAGAGTAACGCAATGCGCACGCATTCCCTCTATTCGTTGGTCAAATAAACACTTTTTTTATTACGCCATCGAAGAGAAGCCATAAAGATGCAAACAATTTATTTAACAACAATAAAAAAAAAACAGTCTATGAAAAGAATAACAATCGAATTTAAATAAATATAAATTTCGATATAATATAAAATCAATATAAATTATGTCATATCCCATCACGCTTATAAATTTTTATTAATCTTGGATTTTTTTTTCTAAATACACGAATTAGAAAATCGCTCAACATTTAAAAAATTGTTGACAAAGCCTTTTTCATAACGAACCCAAAATTGGGCAATACAAATTTTCGTAAAAGTAACGCCATAAAAAATGGATTACGTCAGTATCCTTGTTTCGAGTCCATGAGAGCAAAATATGAAGTGTTGATATTTTTTATGGCTGTTTTAATCACTTATGTCTTTTCAAAGTACATATAAAGGGTCTTCTGTGGAAACCTTGAAGAAGAAAATGGTTGTACAAACATCAGCGTAGCTGGGAAGCTACAAATACGCTCCTCGTATTATTTCCGACGCTTCCTTATAGTCGTTTTCGTCAATTATTACATCGTCGCCCGTGTCACGTTCCCATTGGCTATTATTTGGTTGGAAATGCGGCTATATACCTATAGTACGCTATATAATGTCCATATATGTACACGGTGTCAGTAACACCCTATCGTTATTTTTTTTATGGGCCGTAACGCACGTTTCGCGCACCGGCACCTTCGGCAAAGCTATGTTGAAGAATTCTTTAAGATTGCCTGCGTGCTTCGCGGAAATACTTACTATGCCATTACACGTGATCCCATTTATTCCTTCTCTTTAGTTATGCTGGACACAGTATCATTGTATTTTATCCCTGCCCTTTCCCAGTTTTCTGTGCAAGTTCAGCTTACGCAATTTAATTAAGTTATATAATCAATCAGGCAATTAAATTTTTTTTAAATTCCACGGCAATTTCTCGAATTATTATAACATAACAACCGTTCAGATAAAAATATGTATTGAAGAAAATTAAAAAATGATTATTGTTAATTTTTTTAATGTCGTGAAATAATATTTGTGATATTTTAGTTTTAAGAGAGGCAACCACAATTAATATAGATAAGCGTAATTGATTTTTAATAAACAGGCTCTTGGAATCGCGTATTCCTTTATTTTATTAATATTATTACAAATGTTTCCACCGATGTCCAATCAACCGCGAATTTAATTAATTATGAATTGATATAGGCGCTTCGTCGAGGCTCCCACCATAAATTGGTAATCGGAAATTGCTTCTCGAATTTATTTAATTACAATATTACGATCATGCAGCCATGGGACGTCAAATTTATTATCCAACCGTTTGATTTAATTTTCGTGGGACGTGCGTGGCTGCTGACTGCAATGACAATTATCCGAAACGACGTTTTACCTCGGATTCATGTTATAATAATTCGATTCCTCTCGTTATTTTCCTCGAATACCGAAGTCTCACTGCGAGACTATAATTATCTACGTTATCATTGTGAAAATTCATATTTCTCCGTAGTCGTTATTGCCAAATGCGCGCAGAATTTCACATACCGAACGGAGATTTAGTTTTCAGCAGAATTGTCAACGATAAAATTCTTGCTTTTATGCTGGATTATAATTTTGAGCTTGCAAGCCATTTTCCATAGCAATAACATTTTCCGGCACTCTGTCACGAATTATTACAAAATGTTTTCATGAATTAATAGCAAATATTTATATTAAAAGCCATTACGAGATGAGGAACGAAAATAATCGTCATCATTGGAGCAACACAACACTGATTATTAATAGTCATAATAATAATAATAATAGTGGATAAGCTTAACAAGCTTTTATCAAACTGTTTTTACTTCGGTAATTAATAACCTGATATATATATTTTTTTTCAAGTACTTTCAGGATAAAACATATTTGAGTTGAAAACATGAACATTAAATGACAAAAGAAAACAATTTGTCATTTTAATACTTGGCATTGAGTCGCTGTCGCGGCTCTTGATAAAAAACCGCATGAAACATTAATTACTGTTTAACAACTCCGTATATTTTTCTTGATTTTTATAACCACACATTGAATTTACGTAGCGTGCAATGAAAAAGTAATATAATACGTATAAGGAATCACATAACAGGCGACTAACCAGCCGGTCGAAGAATTGTTAACCACTGGCTTCTCCTTATACGAGGGTGGTGAATGTGGGAGGGAGAGAAAAGGTGCCGCGTGTGCACTATCGGGCCAAGCGCCACCTTATCAACTCAAACAACGGACTCGTGAGGGCACAGGGGGCCCCTGGGCATCGTGTGCCTCCAGTGGAACACGTTTTCCCTCTCTCGTTCTCTTCGCCTCCTCCTAGTGGCATATACTCTCCTCGCATCCGGCAGAGCATGCACCGAGCACTGAGAAAAGAATGAAAAAAAGAAAAAAAAAGGAAAAAGGACCTCGAGCGCCAAGTAAAAGCTGAATGCTTGCACAGCTTAGCGAATAAATATTATAAGCATTAGCGATAACGTGGTCAAACTGGCGCACATGCTTTTTCCATTGCTCCAGCCTTTTCCGCCCTTCCAACAGTAGCCTCAACCCTCACACTTTTCCCGAGCTCACACGCCAACATATTTATACACACAACCAACAAAGCTGGAGCGCTGGTTTTTTTTTCAAGGTCCCTAGACGTACGTGTCAGAAGGTAATCGGATTTTGTCAACGATTCTAGCCGAGAAGAGGCGTAAGCGTCCCTCAGGGCCAACTGAGGGGCATGGGAAAAGCGAAAGGGAGAGTGGATGATGGCGACGAATGGAGCGGTCCCGATAAAACAGCAAAACGAACGCGAGAATTGAACGAGGAACGTGATAGAAAAAGCTATGAACAAGGGAGGGTTCGCCAGGGAAAAGAAACAAAAATCCGGAGTTGCGTGTTGGATGGTAAAGGACAAAACGGCAAGGATCTGAAGAAAGGCTCGCGAGGGGGGAGGCGAGGCTGAAGAAAAGAGCGAAAAGCACGCGGGGAATCGAAAAAACAGTAAGTAGAGAAGTGGGAGATGTTTCTTTCCTTTGTAAGGGCCGAGATGGGTGGAACCGAGGAATGAACAACCACTTTATGGCTGCCGGGCACGGAAGAGTCCCATCTCGTCTATCCGACCGTGCTGCGGTCTTGCGGGAAGCTTGCTGGCTCGACCACGGAGGGCGCGACCGGTCAGAAGCGTTTAATGAGTCGTGGAGTGAGAGACGAACCCTTTGGGATCTCGTAGATCTACCGTCGAAGGTGAAAAGCACGTTGGGATTTATAAAACCCTCGGTGTACCACTATCTGCTCTGGTGCAAATTGCCCCGGGCACAGTGCAGAAGCGAAAGAGCGAGCCACTATTGCTCGGTAAGCTGCGAGCGTGCTGCCATCTCCCAGCGGACTCGCGAGAATCGGGACACCGGAGACGCAGAGCTTGACGGTGGACAAAATGGCGCTGGGCGATTTACGAGACTTAGCAATGTGGTCGGGCTAACGAGGTATTTGCTCCCGCGAGTGCAGTACCGCGTTTAACTTAAAAAGGGCTCCCATTTGGGTATACCATGTAGAGAGAGAGAGAGAGAGAGAGAGAGAGAAAAAAAATATATCAATGGCGACGACTGGAAATTGTCCCAAATTACGTCTTTAAATAAACGATTGAAGAAAAAAAAAATCGATTACCTCGCGATTTCAACGACTTCCGTCAAGCAGAATGCTTTTTGTTTTTGCGAAACGTTTCCCGGAGCTTATTTTCAACGATACCCAGATTTTTTTGTTTTTTGTTTTAGAACAATACTCCCCACTGATGGAAATCGATCCCTGCCGATTTTTTCAAAAATCAATCATCACTACGTATGACTTCTTGGATGCTACATGCTATTGATTAGAGTGTATCCGCTTTCCCAATCGTTTTCTTTGTATCGATGAACAATTTGTCTCTTTTTCTTTTTGTTTAATAGTGCGGATGCGAGTTGATTGGGTTCTCGACTCACATGGGCCCGGGTTCGATCCCCGACGGTATCAATGGAATTTTTCTATGTATTTTTTTTTCCCGTGTACCCTCGTTGAAAATTTTGTTGGGGCCAATCATGGTCAGGGTTTTTGGATTCGATGGCATGTGCTGAATAGCGTGGCTGGCGGAAAACTGATGCACAGCGACCAAACTCCGAGTATAGGACGTACGGACCACAGCTGTAACTGTGCTTTTACTGTATGCAGTCAGCGAACGCTTAGAATCGCTTCTATATCGAGTGAGCCAGCGAAAAAGGAAAAAGGAATGTAAGCTCTAAGCGTCCGTATCCCTGAGGGAAGCGGTACCCACACAACATACAATTTATGCAATAGAAAAATCGTTATTTCTCAGAACTTCGATTTCCCATGTAGTGAGACCAGTACTCATTCTTCTAATAACTGTAAAAGCATTGCCATCACCTAAGGGAAATATCTGCATGTTAAGCGTGTCCTACAATTTTTCTGAGTGTAATAGGAAATGCGTCATGCTAGAAATGACAAGAACCAGCCTCAAGGGTTTTTATACTCTTATCATGATTTACTAGGGCTCCCGTTTAAATTAAAAAAGTATTAAAATCGTTGAAAATATATTCAAAACAATATAAATTTTGAGGTATTGAGAGTGCCATAGTCGTAACCCATAAATTCCTGAGATGCTGGATGACATAACGTGCACGATGCCCAGGATGATTAAGATGATATTTTCAGAGAGAGAGTCATCGATGACTAATTAAGATTTTCGTCTTAAAACGCCTTCAGACAAAACCCGGAGACTTCCTGGATATCGTTGATTGAATACAAGCTTGTATGAGCAAGGGGGGGGGGGGGGGAGGTAGCAGAAACAGAAGGACGCATTAGTGGCATGAGCCCATCGTGAGCTGCTGCATTATCCCGATAAATTTGGGGATGCTTGGATGCGCGTGCAGAATATTCCGGGCTCTCCTCAGCGGGGAAGTATCGGAAGGGTTGCTCAGTCCGATAGAACAGGAAGCTCGAGCAGCCTAGTTGCGCGACGAACGAAGCTATGCAACAAGAGGAGTTTGCGACACGTGCAGCAGGGGTTGGGGGTGTAGCTCTGGCGCTAATGAGCATTGAGTTACATTTCCGGGGGTTCACCGAACCTCGGCTCTCACCCCCCAGCTCAAACTCGGCATTGCATTGCGTCTGGCCAAAAGGTCGTGCTGTACTACATACTCATACATTATAATGGCATAGTTAGGTCTTGAGCAGACTCCGTCGCTGCGGAACAGAATGCACTCGTTGCATATTCTGCCTAGCTGCTTCATCCGCAGCATCCGTCTACTTCCCACTCTATCTTTGAATACATCTTTGCGACTCGCTTAAGTATGCCGCATTATTATCAACCTAGTTATAACATTCTGCTGCGTGTCTACTCTCTTCGACATCTCAATGGGTAGCATCTTTGCGACTTACTTAAGTACACCGCATTATTATCGACCTAGTTGTCAAATTCTGCTGCTCATCTTGCTCGTTTTTCACTAACCAAATATTTCACCACGCAATATTGTCTTTACAATATCGATTAGGATTGCACTAGCAATGTGCTCTTGATCGGCGAACAAATGTGCTTTCGATTTACTGCGTCCACAGCTTAGAGCTTCCAGTTTTTTCAATTTATTCGTCCAATTTAAGGGTTGAAATGTAGGACTCGAAAAATGTCCAATTGCTAAAATTCCCGTTGACAGCAATGTGGGAAAATGGCATTGGCGACGAAGTACGTTTTGAGTTGTCACTGAAGAAAAGCTCGATATACGTTAATGTACCATCGAAGCTACGAAACTTAACTGTGGTCCACTTATATATCAGTGAGCTTACATATATTTTGAATGCTATCGTTGCCAATGTCGCAAAATTCATGCTACACGTGATGCAATATGTAACGCTTTGAAGTAGGATACTCGCAAGTGATGAAAGCGTCTTTCCTGAGCATTAAGCGCCTTTCAATTTACAGTGTAAGCTCTGATCTACTTCCAATGTTCATTTCATACATCTCCTCGTTGGTGATTTACGTTACATATGTAGATCACGAAACATGCCTCAACGCAGCTTCGACAACATCCATATTGGAATAATTGCGGATCATGAAAAAGCTGCATAGAGATATTCCTAATTGGAAGGACGAAAAGGAGATGAGCATCAACAGTAACATCAACATTGTTACAACTTCGTCATTGGAACTCGTTGGAAGACAATCGTGATTAAAAATAGAATGACACATTCTACTCTACCTCGTTTTACCTGCTTTCCAGGAACTTTTACAACCGACCACACCGACAAGCCTGGAAGCGATGTAGTCAGAAAACAGGTACGCTTCCTTCCCTGTTTCCCACTTCCTTCAGGAATAACAAGTTGAAAAGCGTAATAGTTAATAAGTTTACAACTCAATTGATGTAAACTTCTTGTGAACTTCTATGAGTTCGTATACTGTGGATTTATTATCAAGCAAGTTACTTTACTATGACTTATACATAGCAATATTCCTAAGTGCAACTGATAGCAATGTCCGTTTTTGTCATATATTTCCCGTAGGTTCTCACACAACCCCTTTCCTATCTCTGCGTTGGTTTAGTCTGCAGCGAACGTACCTTGAGTACCATTAATATCTGTAAAAGAAATGGAGACCATGAGAGCATCACCGTGGCACGTTTGCTCCGAAGAGATATACGAAGAAGCTGAAGAATACGAGCATCTACAGTAGCAACTCTGCCTCCACTGGTTCAGTTCCTCTACAATACTAAAAATGTCTCCGTCGATCTGTAAAATGATATCTATCGAATGGTACTGCGACGTTCAGATAGAAAAATTCCATGGAGAGCACGCCTCCAACGTTAGAAGCGTGACACGTGATGTACATGTTGTCAGAGGTTACGTCAAATGCGGACATTTCACGGTACTTCTCGAAATTGTCAGGTGGCACAATGGCAGACTGTAACGCGACTACTCGAAAGGTTTGCTCCGTGTAGGTAAGCCCGAATACATTTACTTTGATTGGCAGGTGAACTTGTTGACGTGTTTAGGTCAAGATATGAGCAGGATTAGGTCTGGATCTTCTTCGCAGTTGGAAAGTGTACATTCCAATCTCACAATTGTTCCAGTTGGTGCACTTTTCCTACACGTCCTTTGATTGGCAGGTGAACTTGTTGACATGTTTAGGTCAAGATATGAGCAGCATTAGGTCTGAATCTTCTTCGCAGTTGAAACGTGTACATTCCAATCTCACAATTGTTGCAGTTGGTGCACTTTTCATAGACGTCCCTTTACAGATCGTCATATTCGCGTAAACGAATTTCGTCTTACATGTCTCGTTACCACCGATGTTAAATTATAATCACAATTTCGTTACCTTGCAGTATTTTGGTACGACCTCATAACCAAGCTGCCAGGCCAGTATTTGTGAGCGTGAAACAGCAAAAATCTCTTTTCCTCCTTCCTCTTAACATCCTTCCAAAAAAATGAAAAGGGTACGAGTGTCACTATTAATAAAACCCTCTGTCTTACACCACCTGGACACATTTTCACAACATGTGTGTGCAGAGTGTATTGAGAACTCTCTCTCTTTTTTTTTTCTTTTTTTTTTTTGAGGCTAGTGTAACAATCGTTCATCGCCTGCAGCCCCGTTCCAGAAAATGGTGAAAGAGTGAGTACAATGGAAAGCATTCGCTGTTGTACTTCAGGGAACCTAAAGGACATTGCCCGAGTACTTCGTATTTTTCTCTCACTACTGCGCAAGGAACTTTTCGCTGCACATCTTTGAATCACCGATTTTGTGCCCTTCCTCATCTTCTGCCCTTGTACACATCGTCTATACCTTTTTCATAGCCCATGAACTTACAACACTATAACTGTAGCGTTATGTGCCGGTGCATAACGTGTACCACGAACGTTGCACTGAATGTTCATTGCCGCAAATCCACTCGGATTTAAACTGGTATCGATTCTCAAGAGTGCGCTCGGGATCAAGCGCTACGTCGTCGTAGTACGATAACCAACGAGCTTGCAGGATAGAGAGAGAGAAAGAGAGAGAGAGAGGGAGAAGGATGCAGAGAATCAATGTAGATTTGGTTGAAGAGCTTCATCCGTTCATCGCTCCAAACTACACGCCACCCTTATCCTCCCCGCACTGGCTTCTACTTCTGCTTCTGCTTACGTTTCTCCTCCGGCTCTCAGGATGCACAGGTTCCCGAGCGATATCGATTTGCAATTTAACAGTGAGTGAGAGAGAAGGGAAAAGCAACGAGGGATAAAGTGCACGATAGTTGCATCTCGCGGCATGCAAGACCACCCGTCGATTTCCTCGTCATTCAGAAGCGAGCCGCACCAACGGTGATCTCTCTTTTTCCTTGATTCTTACTTCACTTTTTTTTTCGTTGGGAAATAAAGGGAGCAAGAGCAAGAGAGAACAGAGCAGCTCACCCCCTCGACGTTTATCGCTTTCAACGAGCATCGACGCGGATGAAATCGTACCAATTGGATGCATCGAAGGGAACTCGTGTAACCCTCGTGCATTTTGGTTGTTGTGCCTTGTGACGATCGATCCAGCGATGTAAGAAAGCGACAACTCTCACGTTTATTTCCCGTGGGCCTGTTACATTTTTTTTTTTTTTTTTTTTCGTGGTTGCAATGGTCTTTTTTTCATAATGGCTACGACCACGACCAGCTCTCTGGAAGAAATGAAGGTTGATTTTCTTGATAGTAATTGCGGGAAACCATAAGGGTCGAAAACCATTTTGGGACTACCAGCGATGGTTGCAGATCACTACTTTTTAATATTCACTTCATGTATTCACTACACGTTTATAGCACATGTACATACGAATTTTGGTTGAAATTGTCACGTTGCATTTTACACTGCATTTTGCGATGCATTTTATTTTTCTTAAATTGCAGGTTAGTTTTGACAAACGACAATTATGATGACTACTTTACTGTTATGGGGTATATTATAAATGAAATCAAGCAATGTTTTAAAATAGTCAATTTCTATGTTGAAATGAGGTCTTCAAAGAGTAGATTACGAATAAATTTAGATTCAATTCCTCATTCAACATATTTTCCATCAAATCCCACAGATTTTCACAAATATTTTAACCGTTTTGTTTATCGAATTCATATATAATAAAACCCCGGAAGTTCCGCTGACTTATGGCATTCATTAACCGAGATAACAAAGTGTAAAAACAGGATTACAATTATTTTTCGCTAATTGGATTGCCTCAAATTGGCCCCTTAAGGTAATTGTTTTTTACGCATTTTTATTATACCCATCGAAAAATTGATTACCATTGTCAATATACACGTGCATAATTGTATTCATCAATCGAATACGCGGCATAAAAATAGTGACTTTATTAATCTATCTAACAACGTTTACGTAAACCGAGAAAATAAAGTGGATCGGTCAACCTGACCTTTTCTAAGTCCACTTTCACAGTCACTCACGACTTCACGATGAAAATATCGTAAACTCGACATTGTTCGTAATTCTAAGTAGCGAACTGAATATTCACATTCTCGAATAACATCCATTAATACCAATCATTAAAAAAAAATGTCTAATTAAATCTACACCGAATTAATTCAATCTGCATATCTTAAAAAACGCACCGGGCGAATCGACACACGAATAAAACCAACAAAAATTATAATCCAGTTCACCGACGTTTTCGTGGGAAAATAAAAATAAAAAGTGGAATGATGGAACTAGCATACTCTCGAAACTGTGTTCGCTTACTGGAAACGCATTTGTTCGATCCCCTTTGGAATGGCAGTCCGTATTATTATGTAGTCACAGAGGAAGTGCATTCACAGCCAAGAATCGAGTGCATTTCAGTGGCACTATGTACTACTTCTCCACGGTGCAGTTCGTCGAACTGATGCACGTTTACTTGTGCGGCTGCCTATATATAATCCGGCTATAAAGTCGACACTAAAGTGCCCACATATTATTTTACGTGTGTGTGCGCAACACCATTGCCAACGATTACGTACGTACACCAATTCCCACATGAGTATACATAATATTGTATATACAGTTGGACCTGAACACATTTGCCTCTAACGCAGGCGCATGTACACGTGGAGCCCACGTGCTACGAGTTTATGGTCCCTGTACCAACAGCACCCGGACGCGATAATAATTTCTAGGCCTGTGCGCAATGCCGACGCAATGCCACGAACGAACAAAGAGCACGTAGTGCACCGCGTAACGCGTTACGCCATTTTCCATGGTTAACCCCCCCGAGAGTGGAGTGCGAGGGGTTAAGGTACCGAGCCAGACTCTTGCGCTCAGAAAATTCAGTGCCAGTAGATACGGCGAGTATGTACACCGACTGAAATGTCTATAGACTCTGTACTCATGCATATTACCCTGTATTCTCGGTACACCCACAAAGAAAAAAAAATCTAGTTAACTAGGAAATCGAATCCACGCATTGGAAATCAAATATCTTATTCAAATTCCGACGTACCGGAATTCCAAAAATCGACACCGGTGGTTGTACGCTCGGTGTACGGCTCTGGGGTTCCCCCGAGTTAAGCAGCAGCTTTCACGGTCATAACTTGGATGGGTGACCGCTTAGCCGTGCACCGTCGGGCGTATCAACCAGGGAACGGGAGGTCAGTTTTTCTGCGGCCTCGGTGTACATTCTTAAGTACAGTAGAACCTCGATGGTCTGAACTAATTGGGACCGAGACTACTTCGGATAATCGAAACGTCGTGTTTTTGGGGATGGGATAATGAAGTAGACGTTTTCATAAATACGTGCGAAAGAAAAAAAATCTAGTTAACTAGAAAATCGAATCCACGCATTGGAAATCAAATATCTTATTCAAATACCGACGTACCGGATTTCCAAAAATCGACACCGGTGGTTGTACGCTTGGTGTACGGCTCTGGGGTTCCCCCGAGTTAAGCAGCAGTTTTCAGGGCCATAACTTGGATGGGTGACCGCTTAGTCGTGCACCGGCGGGCGCATCAACCAGGGAATGGGAGGTCAGTTTTTCTGCGGCCTCGGTGTACATTCTTAAGTACAGTAGAACCTCGATGGTCCGAACTAATTGGGACCGAGACTACTTCGGATAATCGGAACGTCGTGTTTTTGGGGACGGGATCATGAAGTAGACGTTTTCACATAAAATCAGTAGGTTTATATTAAAATTTGACATCAACATTCTAATGTGTCTATTGTTAATATCTGAAGAAAATTGCGCTTTTGTTCGGATAATTGAGCGTTCGGCTAAGCTAAGTCATCGTTCGGATAATCGAGGTCCTACTGTAAGTAACTTTCATGTGTATACCTCTAAGTCACAAGAATAACGGCCGTCTGTATCGGTACGGGTTTTCCGCAGTTTCCCGCATGGCAAATGCGATACAGTGTAGCTAACGCGGCTGTGGACTCATTGGGGGTTAGGTTAGCTTAGCGTAGTGCGGATAGGAAGTGATAGGAAAAAAAGAGAAGGGCGGTCAAAAGCGATTGAAGCTATAGCATGGAATAATAATAACAATAATAATAATGCAATAGAATACAATACGTACTAGATTTCTACGAGCGTCAAATCATTTTATTCTTATACTTGTTGAGCAGTAAAAATATTGAAAACCTGAGGAACGTGGATTTGGGTTGATGGGTATGTAAAAGTCGATTTAAAAAATTGTTTTTTTTTTTCATTGGGGCATTCGTGGTTTTCGATATGCTGTAGAAATTTGAAAAAATTGCCTTCCAAAAGGGTTAGCGCGCAAATCAGTACGCGGCTGGTCACCCATCCAAACTATAACCGCAAATAATGCTGCGCAACTCTGGGGACCCCTAAAGCCACACACCGATCGCGCGTCCAATGCTGTCGATTTCGAGAGAATGCCATTATTGTATAAATACGCGAGAATTAAGTGAAATCGATAAATGTTGGATTTCGCGATATTTGGATTGAATGAAATGAAATGCACTACGCATAAAAATTCCGTCAATTAGATAAGTCAATCAGCTCAAAAGTCGGAACTTTTTAGAAACACGATTCATGATGATCTATCATTTTTCATTATTATCATATTTCTTAAAATTCAATCAAAAAATTTGTTATTGGAGAGAAAATTTCTATTAACACAGTCGAATAAAATTGCACAAAATATAAAAACATTGTATTTCCTAAAAAAAAAAAATAAATGAATAAAAAAGAAACGTAAACTCACTTTAAAAAAAATGATATGAATTTAGAAAAATCAGGATACTCATTTTATAGAACTAAGTTTTCTTCAAACTAACGCATACATTTTTTCGTTGCCCGTAATGAAATGCTTTGATGAAAAATTTTCAAGTGCGCAATCTACGAGGTGCCTAATAACTTCATAGCTATAGTTTGTCGCTTCCTCTCGCGCACTCAGAATTTCTTCGTGCAGTGATACAACCCTTTTCGAGTCACCGAGCCTCGCATATCATGTCGTAATCGTCATAGTACGGTTTACTCGAGGTTTAGGGGGGAGCGGAACTGTGCGATGCTTTCCGCAAGTTTTACGAGCCCTTGCCGCCGATGAAACGATGTTTCGTTTCGTCTCGCTTTCCCTTGCGCCTCGTGGCTCACTTCCACCTCTCTTGTCGTACACGAGGGGTCATAACGATACAGGAAATTCCTACGTGGAGCACTACAGTCACGAGTCGACGAGATCACATCTCGTCTCCTCAGAAGCGCTCGCAGCATGTCTAACGATGCGTGTGCATACGTATATCCATAATACCATCACCTACTGCGTGTACCACTTGCATATAGATGAACGCAGTTACGTAATTCTCTATATACATCAACTTCAAGAGAGCCATAATGAAAAGAAGATTAAAAAATGAACGTCAGCTTTGGTTACATGTCTAATTGTAATGACGTATAGCTGTGAGGCTCAAAAGCCACACTTTTTTATATCCGATTGTTACCGCATGTCTAATTAATTTCGACAAATTTCAGTTAATCAGCTTTGAAACGAAGGTATTTTTTTAAAATTTGATTTACATTGAAAATATTGCTTTCTGACAGAAGTTATGTTTTCGTGAGTATGAAAAATACGGCAGATGCTCATATTGGGTCATTCGATCTGTTGAAAACCATTGTGAAAAGTCATAATGAAATGAAGATTGAAAAATAAACGTCAGCTTTGGTTACATGTCTAACTGTAATGACGTACAGCTGTGAGGCTCAAAAGCCACACTTTTTCTATATTCGATTGTTACCGGATGTCTAATTAATTTAAACATATTTCAGTTAGTCAGCTTTGAAACGCAGGTATTTCAAAAAAATTTGATTTACATTAAAAATATTGCTTTCTGACAGAAGTTATGTTTTCGTGAGTATGAAAAATACGGCAGATGCTCATATTGGGTCATTCGATCTGTTGAAAACCATTGAGAAAAGTCATAATGAAATGAAGATTGAAAAATGAACGTCAGCTTTGATTACATGTCTAATTGTAATGACGTATAGCTGTGAGACTCAAAAGCCGCACTTTTTTATATCCGATTGTTACCGCATGTCTAATTAATTTAGACATATTTCAGTTAGTCAGCTTTGAAACGAAGGTATTTTTAAAAAATTTGATTTACATTGAAAATATTGTTTTCTGACAGAAGTTATGTTTTCGTGAGATTGAAAAATACGGCAGATGCTCATGTTGGGTCATTCGATCTGTTGAAAAACATTGAGAAAGAAATGGGCCAACAAAACGTCTGCATATATGCATGTGAGTGTGTGTGTGTGCACATGCGTATTTGTGATTGTCGCAGGCCTGCCAAGTTCGAACCTCTGCATCCCAAGGGACATGTCGCCGATATATTAGCTGTCCCATTAAAACAAATGTATCCGATTGTAAATCATCGGACATGCACGTAAAATTATATTTCCTTTTCTCTTCACCCACGGTATCATCTCCAGTCGTCATTGCAACGTTTACCTTAAAAAAATTTTCTCCCTGCACTCATTACACCACCAATCAACTCCATCTTAATGACCTTAACCATAAGAACTGGAATTCCGAATACCATCAAAGCTACTCATACTTCAATCCCCACGAAATACAAAGCGAATACGAACTTGAACCCATAACTTCACATTGAGAAGCATCGACCCCGAAGTAATGTGCCAACTGACATACTTTCGAGAATTTCCAATTGCAATTGTACTTTTAATTAAGGCGCGGCCCGACCTAAACCATCGTTAAGTGTTCACGTAAACGTAGCATCCACTAGCACGTATTTATGACAGTGTAGATGAGGAAAGTGCATGGCATAAGTGTGTTATACGTACAGAAGAGCACAGGAGCCCAAGGACGTTAACGTTTGCTCACGTACAGTTCACGTGGCGTACGTGAGGCATTCCTAACGCAAGAAGCAACTCATGTGCACTCCCTGAACGAGACTGTGCAGAGGGCAGAGCTTCTAATGTCGGGAAGTTTCGCATGGTCGTGGTGTCGGTTGTGCCGATGGTGCGGTGGCTGTTGCGATGCTTCTCGCTCCAGCTTCTCGTACTTTAGCGAGTAGAGAATTGTGCGGTCGCGAGAGCGAACTCCAGGCCCAAGGAACGAAGGGGTTGTTTCCTCTGTTATCCTCGAACCTCTCGTACCCCTCGCCGCTCCTTATTTCTCTCTCGCACGAGTTTGCGGAAGTAACGGCGTGTTTAGACCGTAAGAAGGATTCTCGTATAAGAAGTTGGCTTCCCACGGTGTTTCCTTGAGCCTCTCTTAGGCTTACAACTCCCAGACACCGTGTGATATGTTTCTACTCTCTTAGTGGGGGGACGAAAGTGTAGGGCCAGTTATAGGTAACTGTAAAAGGGAGTTGTAAACCACTGATCATGGTTGGACTTTGTCCATTGGGCTATTTTTATGAGAAGTCGTTTGATATCGATTACTTATTTAGCTGATATGTTGGCTATGATCGAGTAATTATAGTGGATTAATTGTTTAGGTTTAACGGGCCCTTTTATTGGTTAATCGGCAGTGCACTCGTCCATTAGGATGGATATTGATCTCGGCCATCTTTAGTTTTTGCTGCCGGGTTCGTAATGAAAAAACCAGAAATATTGTTCAATTTTTTTAATTTTGATTTTTAATCTTTTTGTTATATATGAATATTTTCGAACATCTCATAAAGGTTTTAGCACAGGAGTTCAATAGAGATGAGACGCTGTGTTGGAAATCATCTTAATAAAGTTTGAACCGAGTCTATTTAAAATAAAGTCATGCTTGTATTTTTCTGCAAATAAGCAAATCTATTTCAAGAAACGATAAACATCGAATTATTTGAGGAGTAAATGAGCGAAGAAAATCCCGACTTTAAAATTAAACCCTCGAAACACCCTTCGTTCAATCAAAATGGGTAAACTATGACACTTTTGAAAGTTTATACTTGAGAACCTCATCTCATTCCGTAAAACCTAATTAGGAGTCGGATTCTAAACTGCAAAAGGTTAAAAAGCCCCTTTTAAAAATAACTTACATATAAATATACAAAGGCCAATATTAAGAAAATCCATAAAACGATAAACAGATATTAAGGGCCCAAAAATATCAAATCAATTTTACATAAAAATCAAATAAGAATAACGATCAATATTGCAATCGTCGAATAATCGAATTATCGAAGATTCGATACACAAAAATCCAACTCATCCATTTCCGAAGGGACTAGCACATTCGGATTTCGCAGTGGGTCTAAGTTTTAACTCCGTAATGGGTTCGAAAGTAATAGCCCGGTTAAAACTTAGCTCGAGAAGATCGACGAAACGAAGCAGTATCCAAAGGGCTGAAAGTGGTGAAGAACGAGAAAACGAAGGAGGGAAAAAGGGAGGGGGGTTAGTATTCGCAATGTCGCTCTCGCGAGAAAGGTAATTAAGGAGTCGAGGGAATTCCAAGGCCCCGACGTAAACAGATTGCTAGCCGGTTGTCGCATTTATCTCAGTTTCCCTTTTGTTTTTTTTTTTCTTTTAAATGCGCTTCCCGTTTATGTTTTCTCGTCTGGGGACAAGTAAAGCTCCTGAAAGTCTCGATATTCTGGCAATATTCTCTATAATTCAACCCCTAGGATATATTTATTGTCGTAGAAAAATCGATACGTCTATCGATTTACTTTTATGCCGTAATTAAAGTGTACCGCAATCGTAAAGCGAAATATCGAGACGCTTATTGTCGACTTTGTCCCCTCAACTGGGTTTATTCAACTCATTAAAACGACCAGAGCAACGGGCAACGTTCGATGCTAAATATAACCGCGAAATAGTGGAAACAGCAGCAGCGTTACTCAAACGGAAGCTACAAATGCCAGACGAAACTCTCGTGCAATTTCTGCTCCGGCGAATAGCTTTGCACCGAGATTCGCCGAATCGTAACGACTTTTCTAACAAAGATTCTTGACTTGCTGTAATAATATTCCGGGCGTAAAACGTTATTACTACCGCGGAAATATCCATTAAAGAGAGAGTACATTAAAATTCGGGAAAACATATTTATTTAGATTAAAACGATGCACGGATATATTAAAGGCTGGAGTGGCATAATTTGGTGGAACTTGTGGCGACGTAATCAAATAATAGTCGGTAAACTTTCATAACTCTCAGTACTTCATTAATCTTGACTAGTCCCATAAACTGCTGATTAACGACTGGCTAGTGAGAAAAAAGGTTATCCATTCGAATACCAGACTTACAATTTTTTTATTCTATAAGAATGTAACCTTGTAATAATAACTTTACATCATTGCACATCATTACTTAAACATATTTATTTATATTAAAACGATGCACGGATATATTACAGGCTGGAGTGGCATAATTTGGTGGAACTTGTGGCGACGTAATCAAACGACGTAGGTAAACTTTGATAAATCTGAGTACTTCATTAATCTTGACTAGTCCCATAAACTGCAGATTAACGACTGGCTAGTGAGAAAAAGGTTTGTCCATTTAACTACCAGGCTTAGAATTTTTATTATTCTATGAGAATGCAATTTTGTAATAACAACTTTACATCATTACACATCATTACCCATATCGCCACCTAACAAAAAAGTATTTCAATCGCCGAAAGTATTTCTTTTGCCGACGTTCTACAAAATTAAGTAGACCCAAAAATACAGTTTGCCTAAAAAAATTTGAGATCAATCGTCGGGAATGCTTGCTGAGCAAACTATTTACTTCCGGCAAGTTTGCCGTGCGCAGATATAGTCAACAAAAATATTTTTTTTGTTGTACAATAACTCTTCAGTCGCAGTTAAGCTCCTCGAGAAAAATAACCATTTACAACTTAACTATAACTCACTCAACATTTTTCTAGTTCGTATCACTTCATTATGTTTTTTTTTGCCCGGGCAAACTGCGGGCGATGGAAGCGGACCACAGCGTGAATGAATAATAAGTGTCGGAAAAATGTAATGTGCCGGAGGAATAAGAAAAAGCCATAGCGCGTCCAGGTCGACTATGAGGATTGCGAATTCCGAGGTTGGGAGCCGGAAAACGCGTCATCACCGTGGTACCAACGGTACGTACAATTGTGGCGCAGGTACACACACACGAGTCGGCCACGAAGAATGAATTTCGCAACGAGTTCCGTTCTTATTTCTCCGAGGACTCGTCTGGCGCTGGTCGGTGGCTCGGAGTCGCGATTAAGGCTTGTGCACTGAGTGCACGAGGGCTCAGCAAGTGCAAACCTTGCTCGGGCCGCTCTCGGCGAGCCGGGCGCTGTTATGTGGGTATACAATGCGCAATTTCGTTCCGGAAATATTGCATTTTGCGTCCGAGAGCCACGGAGCCCCACCGAAACGCGCGTTTCGTTCCGCGACGACCAGTTTTTTTCACCCGCGGGTAGAGAAAAAACATTCCAGGAGTGAGAGGAACCCGACCATGGGATAGAGGCAATATTCAGCGGTGCAAAAAGACAAAAAACGAAAAAAAAAAAAATAAACATTCAAACCCGGAATGACATGAATAATAATTAGTAAATATTTAACTGTGAGCACGAAAAATTATCGCCTAACAGGCAATTTTCAACTCCAAAGAATACCCGCTATTTTCACGAACATTTTCCTCCTGCTGTACTTTGTTTTTTCAAGCTGGGTTCGTTTTTCTTTTTTTTTTTTTTCCTCGCGCGAAATGCGTCGCATACTTCGCCTACGAACCAGATAAATCGAGAGACAACTCGTTGCGCGCGTGAGATTAACGTTCAGCTGCCACCGACTAAAAGACGTCAATTCGAATAGGAGAATAGTTCACAATTATGTATGATGGTTAATTGATATTTCTCTTCTCGATAATTAAAACGCCTTAAATTAGAACATTGTCACCATTGTATTAGATACTTGGCATGTATTACTTACATACGTTTGGAAATTCATACCATACGCCATCAAATTCGCCTCAGTTACAATATTACCATGTAAATTCAAATATTTTCAGGACATAACGATATTTAATGAAACTGAAAGACGAATGCATTTTTCACAAACACTTTTATTTAACCAATGTTTTTACTGTAGATACACTTTTTTCAACATTCGAAAGATATAAGGGAAAATCCATGTTTTATATTTTTTAGAAAAAAGATATTTGTTGAAACGAAATTATTACGCATGACTTAATTCGAAATCGATTGTAGCATCTATCGATTCCAAGAGCATCGACTGTTTCGATTATCCCATCAATAAAAATTGATAAATCTGCAGCAGATCAAAGCTGCTTCACTGGTCCATTACATTCTCCTGACAGATCACAAAACAAAAAAAAAAGATTAAGATTTCACGATTAAGATATTTGTTGAAGCAAAATCAGTACACATCACCAATTCAAAATTGAATGTAACCTCTATCGATTTCAAGAGCATCGAGTGTCTCGATAATCCCATCAATAAAAACCGATAAATCTGCAGCAGATCAAAGCTGCTTCACTGCTCCACTACATCGTACAGTGAATGTTGAAAGCTGCAAGCGCGAGAGCTTCAATCCTTTCTTATTATTGTTGTGCGCTGAGCCACTCGTCGCTCAGAAAACCAGCAGATATAATACAGAGGGAAACTCACTCCCCCATAGATCCCCCATAGCTGTCCAGGCTTCGTCAACAAGCTTCAAAGGCGAGATTCCAGCATCAACTGCTTCTGCAGCTCGCTCGTGTTTTTCATTGTCCAAAGCCGAAGCTCGAATCGCGGATAATAAGTTGAAAGATCTCAGGAGTACGTCTGAAGGATGTCTGCTTGAGATGCGCGACACTCTCGCTCCGAGATCTATAAACTGTATAAGTACAAACGAGAAATTTTTCCGAGAAACAAGAGGAAATAAGAGAGTCCGTTGAGGCCACATTTCCGGTGATATAATGTCTGAAGGATGAGACGCCGAAAGGATAAAGGAAAATGCAACAGCGTCAAAGATAAAGGCTGCCACTCGAGTCCGGCGTTAGTCGTTGTCGCGTCATTGAAATACTTTCAAGGCGCAATTTTAGTTTCTCGGTACACGGTTTGTGATACGAGAGAAGGATATCGAACCAGGATAAAGCAAACAAGAACTCTTTAAGCCGAGTCTGTGCATCGCGGATACGTGCCTGGTACAATTGAAAGGAAGAACGAGACGTGAAGAGGACAAGCCGATCGCAAGATCAAACGAACCGAGTCGCCGATTCGTTGACAAAGCTTGCGAGCCGAGCCTAGACTTGAATGTAAATGAGCCAAGGGCATCGTCCTTTTCTTTATCCTCTGTGCGAGTAACTCCCTCGCACTCCACTTATTTCTGAGCTCGGATTCCTCCTATTCGGATCAATGCTATCACGCAGGTATCCATTGCTTCTTCTATGTTTTATTCACAATTCCCATGGAAGCCTTTGGACACTCTTTCACTACAGGGACATGCTCGGAATCTAGGAAAAAATACCTTGGAAAAATACCTCGGCGGAAAAAGAAAAACAATCTGACGTTAATAAAATCCTCCTAGAAAATATGAACGGAGAGAAATATTTGGAAGAATAAAGACTGATAAAACAATCGATAACATACATGGAACATGAGTTCTAAGGTATTACAACATTAAAATAGACTCCCCAAATCAATCCCAAATTTGTGAGCACTAGTTAAACCGGAATAACATTGAAATATTAAAAAACATAATTGGGCCCTTTGGTCATTCATCGCCTGGGATGAAAGACACCATACGAACCCCATACAATTACACCAAAACCTCGCATGTCTTTTTTCATTTTCTATTTTCCTTTCTCCGTGCGAATTCATCATCACACAACTCTGATATTCAATAAAAGAAAACAATTGGAAGAAATATGTGAAGAGAATAATTCATTGCTGGTGCCCATCTCCCCATATGAAGAAATCTCCTTGATCAAAGCGTGTTCCTTTCCGGCGAATCCTTGGACATAAAAATCACGACTACTCCCTCCGGAAGTGAATAGTATCCGTTCGTTTGGAGGTGATATATTGCAAAATGGCGAAACGTAGAGAGATTCATTGGAGAGTTTCGGTGGAAAGTGATGTGAGGTGGATGGCACGCATTCGCAGCACGTAGGATACCCTCGCCCTTTCGCGCTTTCCCGAGGAGAGAGGAGACCGGAGAAACTCTCTCTCTGTATGTATGGACGACCCGCAGGAATAGAGAGGGCAAAATGAATGGGCAAGGTGAAGCAAAAGGGCAAGAGAGAGTCCTCGAAAGCTGGAAGCCGTGTTGCTCCTTTGTCCCGGCTAAGTTGCCCAGTGCACTCTAGCCAAATCAAATTTACATGGTAAAGAGGGCTTCTGCCTGCAGCACACTGCGATTCTACTCTCAAGAGATCTTGTGATCGATACGCACGTCGATTATTTGTCAGTTTGCATATATATCTCTGTTTGCCAAGTCTTCTCTCGTCGTCCTCATGACAAAGTGCGCCTCAGAATCTATTCTCCACTAGCAGCAACAACAACTGAACAACCCTTTGAAATGAGACACTCAATAATCTCGCAAGGACCTCCCTCTGCCCATTACGTTCTTTTGCATATTCCTTTGAATCTCTGAGCTGGAATGAAAAATTCTGGTGGAGAATGAGCGTGAAACTCAAACGTAATGAGCCAACGTCAGGAAAATGGGAAATGAACAAGAAACGAAGACCAAAATTGGACGACACGATTGCCACCCCCAACATGAGACAATTTCAACTTCGCCTATCGTCGTCACGATTATAGCAGGGTTTTCACATTTTTTTATTCAAACAAATGGAAATTTAAAGGATTCTGTGCATGGAAAAATAGTCATAGTGAAACACAGTAAAATCGAAATTGCCACATTTAGGGAAAACAGTAAAATTATTTAATCACTCGTCCGCCTTTCTAAAAAATTCAATAAAATAAAAGTGAATTACTATACCATCGAAAGATATACTAAGAATGTTATTTATGAAATAAAAATTTTGAAAGGTATTCTCAAGCAGTAGGAAAATATCACAAATTATAAAAGACATTCCAGAAAGCCTGAAAAAGTAAATTTCAAAATTCAACAAACTTAAAATGAATTATTACAGCATCGAAAAATATTCTAAGAATGTCTGAAAAAAGTGGCGGTGCATTAACGAAGAATATTTCTCACACAGTGCAGGATATTTTTGATTATGCGCACAGTGGAAATTTCAAAATTCAATAAACTTAAAATGAATTATTACAGCATCGAAAAATATTCCAAGAATGTCTGAAAAAAGTGTCGGTGTATCAACGAAGAATATTTCGTACACAGTGCAGGAAATTTTTGCTTACACCGACGATGGAGAGTTACACAGTGGTATTGCAGAGAAGGTTAGGTGGAAAGTAGCAAAGTGGGAAAAGAAGCGAGAGGAAGAGGATTGAAAAGTGGATAAGAACAGTATAGAGAGGAGGCAGAATGGAAAACGAGCGAAAGGACGTTTTTTTTTTCCACGAACGTTCTCGGACCTCTCGCTCGTGGAAAGTTCCACGAGACCCGAGAGAGCCACCCTTAATTCTCGACTGGTCTCTGTGCGCCAGGACGCGGGCTACGCCGGCTCGCCACGTCGAGATCCGTGCGAGCGTTAAAAATATTTTAATATTATGCAAATGTGATTAAACGCGTTTCGCCGTCGTGGCTTGCTCGCGGGGTGAGCAAAAAAGTGGCAAAAATATAAAATGAGATGGACTCTGTGTGTGAATAACGGTGGGGGAGGGAGAGATCGAGAAAGTCTGACGATTCAGGACCTCGAACTCGTTTCCCATGGTCCATCCCCTCGTCATCGTCTTCTCTCTACGAAATTTTTTTTTTTTCCTCAGCGTGTCAATTGACATTGATTTAATCATAAAATAAAATAAAATTACCCAAATACGCCGCTTAAAAAAAAATATCCATACCAAGTTGCAATAGAATATTCTAAAATTTATATAATAAAATGTCAAAAGATTTTGTGAAGCTACTATTTTTTTGCAACACACGATCATTCGTAAATACCGTTAAATAATTAATAATTCTCCATTACTTAAATTTTTGTAGATATTTATTTAACAGATTTTATGTACAGAATTGTTTTTTTTTTTTTACATGATCATACGTTTTCGTATAAATATCGTAGGATATTTAATGAATATCCATTTTTAAATGGTATAAAAAAGAAAATGGGTTTAGTTTTGAGAAGTAATGGGATTGTTACAGCTCTGGTCTGTATCTACTGGACCAAGTGGAGTAAACAGTAATCGTCTGACCGATAATGATGATCGGATTCTCGAACGACGCTCCGTACGCACAACATATCCTCGGGCTATGCGTGTGTGATGGCTTAAAACTTTTTTTAACGACCGGCGTCATTGCGCGGGCTTCCATTACACGTCGCCAGACTCGTTACTCGTGCGTATATTGGATATCGGCTCGTGATTCTGAGCGCACGTGGACAATAACAGGGTGGTTTCACCGAGCAGGCGCTGCAGTCGATAAATCGATCAACCGTCGATCTATACAGCAGACTGCGCTACCGTCGTACAAATGGATACATACAGAGAAAGGGCCATGGGACGAGCGATTGAAATTCCGCCCAATGTCCATTACACGCTGTTGAATCGCATTTCGCTTTCGAATTTCACCGCCGTGCTGCTTTCCTCGTGTGCTCTCCTGTGCGCCAGTCTCTAATATCCGATTCAACAATTTCATGCTAAATAAATAATATCATATATGATGGTGTGCATATAGGGATGGTGGGTGTTGTCCAAATCATTTTTATGCATGAAAAAAGGTCGTTTTTACCTCCAAATACGTGAATTATTCATTTTTCTTTTTTTTATATTAAAAATCGCCACTTGTTTGTGCTCTCGGTGTGACGAAAATTGAATTTTAATTACTTTCCTTGCATTGCGGGAGATAAAGAAAATTCAATTCGAATTAATAATGGCAAAATTAATGAAATACTATTTAAAACGGTGAAATCACTGAGACTGCAGACAAAAATGGCATACGATATGTCAATTTCATGGTACGTCAAATTGTATCATCCACATATACACGAAAATATCTTAATGAAATTTCCCAGCCACTTATATACTCATTAACGATAACTGGGTCGATTCATTTTCAGCGAATACTGGGTACATAACTAAAAATTAGGTAAATTATCAATAAACACTATTTTTAAATCGTGATTAATTTTTCGGATGTCTGTAACACGAAAAGGACTCGGAAATTTTACACTCCCGGAGTAAAGTTAAGGGTGTTAACGTGCCAATAATAAGAACATTTCGACCCGGAACCTGAAAACTAATAATTCGGTCTAATTCTTTCCACAATTAAGTCAGTTAATAAATCATACTTGATATATCATATTTTTTTTAATAGTTTCCCCTTGGCACGGTTCATCAGCTGAGCCTGTCTAGCTTAAAATTGGTAGCCCCTTAAAGCTAAGATAGGGAAAAGTCCGGCATTGGCTCAGTAGGTTGAAATTTTATTGCTGAATCTTCTTTCACTCAAATATTTTTTTTGCTTGGTATAACCTCGACGATACATCAACAGCAGCAGGATAGCCGTTGAAGGACGTCGAGGAGATCCTTCCGCTTTTGACGACGTGCGCGCGACCATTCCTTCACCTCTGCTCCTGGCTTCCAGTGCTGTTGATGTAAAATATTCGTCGTGGAATCTTTAATACCGAAGCTATGCAGCATCGTATCACCATGAGGTCGACCCACGGGCGAGAAGGCCGTTCGGTTTTTCAATTCAAGAATTATCTCACTTTAAACGGTATTTCAATACCGCTTCGATTTAGCTCATGGCGAAAATCTTTATTTTCCGTGAGATCAGGGATAAAAAATTTCTCGGCATTTCTCCGAAAGCTGGAAATTTAATCGTCCTAAAATATATATATATACTTTTCCCTACCAAGTAAATTAAAAACCATAATACAAACTTGTCTTATGGTTGTATTGTAACTCAATTTCCAATACTTGAAGTTATGTTCTCCAAGTTTTCGTACTCGTGTCCGATAATGACAATTGTCTTTTTCAATGTTCCAGGTAAGTCTCTCGGATTGCCCATGATGGGATTATTACTTCGAGGACAGTTTCCGCTCATCACCAGGATGAACATTGCATCGAAGGTCTGATTATAAATTCTTTATTGCCTCCTTAAGACAATAATCTGGTATCGGAAGGTGAAACAGTCAAGGATGCACTGACAAAAGTTCTGGAAGGAATTAAAGGTCTCCCAGATACTAACAATGTACTTTCATAATAACTTTTCCTACATTAAATTAAAAAGTCGTACTTCCCTCAAGGAAACATCGATTTTTCGCTCACTTCTCACTCCCTGAAGACCCTGCCACAAAATGATGATCCAGCTATGAAAAAATATTATAAATTCTTTATTGCCTCCTTAAGACAATAATCTGGTATCGGAAGGTGAAACAGTCAAGGACGCACTGACAAAACTTCTGGATCGAATTAAAGGTCTCCCAGATACTAACAATGTACTTTCATAATAACTCTTCCTACATTAAATTAAAAAGTCGTACTGCCCTCAAGGAAACATTGATTTTTCGCTCACCTCTCACTTCCTGAAGACCGTGCCACAAAATGATGATCCAGCGATGAAAATCGTCTCATTGATCACAAATCAATCCATATCACCCAATACCATCACTACCACCTTTTTTTGCAAGTCCAAAATAAATGGCAAAAGTGTTAAACCCACAAAAACGAAATTTTCGGCTACCGTCATCAGCTGGTAGCACTGGTAGCATTGGTGAAACGGGTGCTTGCATATCACCCAGCATCACTACCAACTTTTTCTCCAAGCCCAAAAAAAAAGACAAAAGTGTTAAACCCTCAAAAACGAAATTTTCGGCTACCGTCATCAGCTGGTAGCACTGGTAGCATTGGTGAAACGGGTGCTTGCATATCACCCAGCATCACTACCAACTTTTTCTCCAAGCCCAAAATAAATGACAAAAGTGTTAAACCCTCAAAAATGAAATTTTCCGCTACTGTCATCGTCTAGTAACACTGGTAGCATTGGTGAAACGGGTGCTTGAATATCACCCAGCATCACTACCACGTTTTTCTCCAAGCCCAAAAAAAAAGACAAAAGTGTTAAACCCTCAAAAACGAAATTTTCGGCTACCGTCATCAGCTGGTAGCACTGGTAGCATTGGTGAAACGGGTGCTTGCATATCACCCAGCATCACTACCAACTTTTTCTCCAAGCCCAAAAAAAAAGACAAAAGTGTTAAACCCTCAAAAACGAAATTTTCGGCTACCGTCATCAGCTGGTAGCACTGGTAGCATTGGTGAAACGGGTGCTTGCATATCACCCAGCATCACTACCAACTTTTTCTCCAAGCCCAAAAAAAAAGACAAAAGTGTTAAACCCTCAAAAACGAAATTTTCGGCTACCGTCATCAGCTGGTAGCACTGGTAGCATTGGTGAAACGGGTGCTTGCATATCACCCAGCATCACTACCACGTTTTTCTTCAAGCCCAAAAAAAAAGACAAAAGTGTTAAACCCTCAAAAACGAAATTTTCGGCTACTGTCATCTGCTGGTAGCACTGGTAGCATGGGGGAAACTGGTAGTTGTAGCGTGGTAGTGCATAGAGTGGGTGTGGAGAGTAGTTGCCTAATACCGGTGCCGAAACCGCAACCTAATATCGGTCACGGCGGTTCATTAGAGGGCTGCGCTTCAGATATTAGAATGCCCGGCATAGCGCGGGTTTATCCGAGGCTCTTGGAAGCTCGCGCGAGCCGCACGCGATAGATATATGGATGTACCTTTGCCGAGAGTGAGCGTTCGCAGCGCGAGAGCGATCGGATGCCAACGCGGTGGTCGAATCTATGGGACGTCCTGTGGGAGTATGTCATGCCTATGGCTCTCGGTCGGCTCGGTGAGAATCCCTCCCCCTCGCCACCCCCTGGCCCCAACCCACACTTTGCCTCCAATACTACCACCCCCGGACTCGTGTGCTCCTCTCGCGTCACGATCGGTACTCGGCGAACCAAAGTCCCGCAACGGCTGGAACCAGCGCTAGCATCAGCTCGCCGGATTCACTAATCAAACCCAAAGCCGGACGTAATTCGAAATCTAACGGATTTAATATACCACCAACGAGTGAACGAGGGATGCAGCTCATCGGTTGGGCTCCGATGTAGGATAGGGTTCGATATTCCCTCCGAAATACGAAAACACTCTGTACACCACGTTGTTGATGCTCGCACTATTCTCTGATACCACTATGGGTTTACACGTAGATTCACCTGGTTGCGGTGACGGATACGGCATTGTAAATGCAAGCATAAAATGAGGTTGTGGAGTGGAGGTGATATCATTGAAGCTTGTATTGATTGGGCTTCAATAGGTTCCAACAAGGCTATTTTATATGCTGATTATCAATTTCCTGTTATTCGGGGACTGAAGCTTGCTGATGAATTATGGTGATGACAGTTGGTGTTATTGCTATATTAATCTTGGTAACGTTCCCAAGTGGACTTTGGTACTGACTTCGGAACAACGTCATTGTAAAAATCACGTGTCTGAGATGACCGTCAAGGTGAGAGTCAAATATTCATGTAATCGCTTCAACAAATTCAACACCTCTTGACACAGTCTTAGAAGGCGTTAACTGCAAATGGATTGACATTGAGAACCACCAGGTGATCTGATTGGAGAAATCTGATAGGATTGTTACAACGACGACTTTCATTACCATGACCCACCATGAAAAATGCTGGTAACGAACATTTTTCAGTCTGCAACATCATAAAGGTACTATTTAAATCAGAAATCTAAGTGAGTACCTGATTCACATGAAAACGTGGTGAAAGGGTCGTTGCGATCTCGCTCCAAGGGGCACGCAATAGGAATAACGGATTGAAATCGTATTTCACGTTTGTTTGTCATGTCAACCCGGCCAGAGATGGATTATCGGTGAGGGTACAACTCTTAGTCGATTAATCCGATACCCTCGTCAAGTTTTTCTTCCACGGCCGATAAAAAGTTTAATGTATAGTGGTGTACACGTTGAAGGCCAGCGAAGTTGATAGATAGTGCACATAACGATTACTTCTTGACTCCTGTAACTCCTGCCCCCATGTACAACTCCTCGCCACTACAAATCTTTTCTTACGAATCTTTTCCCGAATCTCTTGCCATCAGTTTCTAGAACAAGTTGAATACTGTAGGAGCTACGAGGGAATGCGGATGCTTCGGTGTAACGATAAATTTTCTTCGAGCTCATCCTTCGCTATGGCCCGCACGAAGGCAGCGGTGCGGCTGGGTTAAGGAAAATCAACTTTTCAGTTGAATCGAAACTATCGACAAACAATTCAGGGAGAACACGAGAGGCGCGTCTATTCTGTCTAGGAGTGAGAGGCTCGAACGTGTACATTCTAGTGAGACGACCACCCCCTCAGCCCCTCTTCGTATTTGTGCCCGCAGGGACAACCGTGTAGGGCGCCCTCTTTCTCCGCGTCGCTCGTACGACTGTCTGTATGGTTTCGTGCATGCTCGCTTTCAGTTTCGGGTAAAGCGACTGGCATTCCCGAGGGAATCGTGCCGATTGCGTGCTCCATCGATCACCGGAAGGAAACGCTGAGCTCTTTCTCTCCTTGACGGGCCGCACAACCGCTGAATTGTATACGTAGAACGGTGGAATGCTCCAAAAAGGCAAAACCAATCGGACGGAGAAAACGCACGCGGGGCGAGATTTATGCACGTGCCGCCACTTGTTTCCTACCCTTTGTCTTGTTTGACGGGACAACAAGCTTTCCGAGAGTTTATAACGAGAAGCAGCGGAGTTTACATCGAATATGCGAGTACATTTCCTTTCACTTGGACGAATTGGAAACACCGTTCGAAACGTCGTCATGAGAATTGATATACCGCAAGTTTTCATACTGCGCATATAAAACATTGTCATCATGTAAGTGTTGTCATACAATATGTGACATACGCAAGAAATATTGTTGTATACCATATTCAAATTCCACGGTGAAAATAGCAATGTTTTGATTAGAGCATCAAGCATCAAGTTTAACTTTAATTCAAGACGTAAGTTTCAGGCGGAAATTTTTAGGTCTGTTCATCCCAACTCCTTCCGCCTGTGGATTATTCTAAGCCTCCGTATGAGCACCCAGGCCTGATTATTCTAATTTCCAACGTAAGCCCTTGAGGGCCGCATTATTCTAGCAATAACTACCCCGTAAATCCCTGGAGCCCCGATTATTCCAGGTCCGTTCATGAGCCCCACTCAGGTACCGCTTAATCTGAGACCTCGGGAACGTAGCAAACCTCATTAAATCTGAAATCATTCATCACGACATGCGTTCTATAGACTCAGTTGATACATCTGCTACGGTATGAAAAATCCACGGTGTAAAATACTCAGCGGATATGGATTTCAACCTGTGTACGACCTCAACCCACACACTTCTATCGCACATGGTATCGGAATTCATGACGGCATTGCCGCTTCCAAGTTGCATGGTCGAAGAAAGATGCATCGACACATGAAGCCTGAAGAGACAAGCGGCGATAACGAACCGAAGAGACTCAAGGGAACCGAGAAGACATTGAGGTTCGTAAGAAAAAAATACGTGATCCCGCATGCGAAGCGTGATCCTTACGCACCCTCTTGCCCGCCCAGCACGTCTCCGCTTCTATATATCTCTTGTCTCGTCTGCCTTGTCTACCTACGCACTGGAATTCAGGGGAGCCCACTTCATGGTTGGAGTGTTGAGTGTGTATCATCGTTACACGTTCTCGCTGATCGTATATGCGTGAGAAATAGTTGCCACTACAGCTGGCTCGACTCACACGATGCATCCCAAGTCTCCGCAATGAATCGAGGCTGCAATCGGACGATTAATGCCAGAAGGGCGTATCTTCGGAGCTTGTCCGCACGTCATACGACATTGCGACTTCATACTCGTTCAATGCGACTCAACGGCCGAGGGGCTAGCCCGATGGATTCGCTGCTCGCTAGTCGCGTGTCGCATAATAAATGCAAATCATAATAGAGCCTCGGCTCGCATACGCAATCATCGCTGCGTCCGGTTGGATTAACGGATTGGATTTCATGCCAAATATCCGACGAGAATCAGAAGGCCACCTATAACCGTGGCATCTGCATATGTCATGACATGTATCAATCCACTCGGGCTAACTGGTCGTTGATGACCGAAAACCCCAACGTGCTTCTCGTTTATAATACAAATGTTTTGGAATCGGAATCAAATCGCCTTGACGGTCACGTACCGAATAACACTAAGCGCGCCAATTACGCCAGTCGAACAATCCGGCGCGATGTGGCATCGTGTAATTTCGGGTAGCGAGTAAATCGACTTTGGATCTTGGAAGAAATTGACATGATTCTTTGGATGTGAATCGAAGGAAACTCGCTTATGTTTTGCTGGAGATTGTGCAGACTGCGGAATTCTCCTTAACGAGCATCGCGAACATTCCCAAAGCTCCGTCATATAATTGTCACTCAAAACGAGTGACATCTTTCTCATTAGATTACGGCGGAGCGACATAAAGACAAATTCTCTCTTCGCTGTGGGTTTCAGCAATGATCTGTGGCTTTCACGTGAGAAAAACGAATTATCCTAGTGAATTAAGGGGTTGAATGGAAATAGCAGGATAAAATATTCCGTGAATACAGCGGTTGGCTCAATTATTCTAGACATTGAGTGAAACTCTTGCCGTATCTCGTCTGTGGAATCGGTGCACCGGCGGAAAAGCTTGCGCGCTCCAACGCGTTGATGCTCTTTCGTACTTACGACGCGAGGAAAAGCACCGGAGGTAGGAAACGAAGAGCGCGGAATGAAAATTTTCTCGGGGCAAGCTTTTTCTAAGGAACCAGGGCAGTTGATGTAAGACCTCGTCCGAGGAAAAGTAAAATCTCTGCGTAACGTACCCGATTCTACTTCTACATTCTTACCGGGGTCGTTATACAAGGGCTCCGCCAGTAGCATCGCACTCTTTTTCTCGTAGAACCGTGCTAGTTGTTACGTGGTATGCGTTTCTTTGCTGTGACGCTACGGGGCGGCCAATCCGACGCGGCCACGTAGTGCGCGCGGCCATTTTAGCGTCGCACACCGCCCAGCCGAGCGGCATCACAAGATGGCGCCATTACCGCTCGCGCGGATGCAGCGTTTGCATAAAGTTACGGCAATAAAAATAGTTGTAAAAGTCAGGTGTTATAGTCACGCGGTTACCGTGCGCTCTCAATTTATGCTAATAGAGTTTGGACCGGTCTCTTTTGAAGATGCTTTACGTTTATTGCGAATGCAGCGCGAAAATGCCGAGAAGTGCTCAGCCTAGGAGTACGTTTTCTTCTTTCTCTCGCTTGAGGACCAAAGAATGCATCCCGAGACAACCTTACGTACCGTTACATCGCACTCTACTGTGGCATAGTGGTAGTGCTTTTTCTTCCAAGGAGCACGCTGGAAAACTTTCTTCGCAAGGCCGCCGCACTCTTCTCTTCCTTCTCTTGTTCTTTTCTCGCCCTATTTTACATTGTCATATACAACAGCGACCCCTTTCCATTCGTTCTTCTCTCCCGCATCCAACTTTGTCACCTCGTTTTCATTGTCGTCGGGCCATATGTTCTCAACGCACGTCGATAGCGAATTACTTGAATTTCGATTTAGCCCATTTGTGGAATGCCGTAAAAATACCTTCTTCTTGTAAGAACCAAACCAAGAATGAGGTTACGAGTGACACAGTATTACGTTAATCATTTATACTTTTTTTCTCTACATGATATATAAGTTAGATATATTTTCGAATGTCCTTATTGCATATTAGAAGAAAACAGCAACGAATACGTCGCGAGTGATGTTACCAAGCTCTAAATATTTATTTATCATTCGCTGTGAATCTCACCTCTGATTTTATCATGAATACCGTCTCACCACAGCATTTATATTTTTCGCGAGGAACGCTGCGCAAGAGATGAGCCCGAGGGTGTAATGGAATGCAAGACCTCTCTTTCCGTCCTTCTCCCCCTCGTTGGCGGAGCGTTTTCCGCAAATCTCATTATATAAAAGAATGTATACGGGAAACTGGAGTTTCCGCGCCCGCAACGATATTCCTTTGGCCCGTATCCGGATTTTAACTCAACTAGCTACGAACAACTTCGTGGATCGGCTCTTTTATCCTCTGTTTGTTGGATATAGGATAGAACACGATAAATATAAACACAGATAGGGCATAATATGTCTGTATCACGTACTGCAGTGCACATTGCGGCGCACAGTAGCTCCGATGTTTCTTGCATTAAGCACCGAATAGATCTGGGCCGTTGGTCTTTGGTACATAGAATATTTCACTGCTGAAACGTTGTAATGTCGTCCTGCAGAGAAAACCCAATTCACCGAGAATTCGACTTGCCTCCCTGAGCCCCGCTATCCTGCATTTCCTATTCTGACTCTACTCCTACGTAACGTCGCTCTTTCCTTTATAGTTCTCGGTGCCGCGGCCAATTCCTTGGAGCTCGACGCAGCTACTCCTCCATATCGTCCCGTAACCTCCGTTTCATCTCCTATTTCATCAGGTCATGCTTGCTGGAAACAGTGGAATTTGCTGCATGCCCAACGATATTGAAATCCATTGAGTATGGAGACGCCTCAAATTTGCAGTAACCATTTTATATTGAATGACGAAGATCCCCACGAAGATACACGAAAACACAATCTCGGTTCGGCCAATGAACTCTATCGGTTATATAGGTATATGTGACAGCCAATTAATTGCGCGTAGGGTTATGACGTTTTTAGCTATACAAACCAAGTTTTGTGGATGAAGGGACCAATACTTAAATTGATCTAATCGCCTCAGTAAAATTTTGATAACACATAACGAACGTTGTCTTTACTTTTAAATACACCGTTAAAAATCGCATATTGGAAATCGAGCGTTCACGTAATTTTCAATCCTAATTCAACCAATTGTTGATTTTACTGGAAAATTCGCATTAATCACAGGGATGGACGTACATAGCTTGCATATATTCATTATGGATTCCACATTTATTTTGCATTCGAAGGAATTTTCATATTCTATATTCTGTAGTGAAATTCCTATGCACAATGTTACATACCGAAAATTTGTTTGCCTACAATGCCTTCCAGCTAAGAAAACGATGATGATGAATCCATTCAAAAATGGACATTGATGAACGTACATAGCTTACGTATATTCATTATGAATTCCACATTTCTTTGCATTCGAAAATCCTTTCGTATTTTATATTCTGTAGTAAAATTCCTATGCACAATGTAACATACAGAAAATTTGTTTGCCCAGAATGCCTTCCAGCTAAGAAAACGAAAAACAACATCGTTCATAACTTATGATATTGGCCCTACAAAAAAAAAACGTCGGCGGTGATTATTTATGCAAATGCAACAGAAAGCAGCATGGGCGCTCGGATCGTTTGGAATTCCCGAAGTTTCAATGCCAAAAAAAGTCGTACTGCTCGCACGAGACATAAAAGTACGTATGCGTAATTGGTCGGACGAATGGCCCGTCGTAAATCCCATCCGGGATGGGGAATTCGATGCGGGAGAGGATCGGGGGGCGCATTCGAATGGTTTTGGTGGTACCCGCCAGCTGGAAATCGTAGGAGAATTCACCAATTCTATTCTCTGGACTACGGTCCAGTCCAAGGTTTTCCCACTCGACGAATACCGCCTCGACCACCAGCGGGCCCCAGTGAGCGCCTATTTCTCGTCGCTCCGCTTGGCGCGACTGCGGTGTCCATATCGTCCAGCTCTTGGGACAGCAGCCGTTAGGGAAATCAAATACCCGCGGCCATAACGCGCCTCGCTGGCGAACGAACGAATTAAACTCGTATATTTACCAACGGCGTGCGGAGAGTCGTGCATGCATACGCCTTCGTCATTCGGGACAGGATGGGGGCCCGTACGCGAGGACGACGCACGTTTCCACTTCCGGCTAGACGATGACATAATTGCCTTGCTCTTTTTGCTACCCTGCTGAGTCCCAAGCTCAACGCACCAACGCATATATCGATACATTTGGGCTCTTGGATTGAAAGTGTTACAGCATCATTAATAATTGCAATCATCCGAAGTTTCACTGACTTCAGACTGACGACACAAAATGGTTCGTACGGCTCTAAATTTGCGATTATTTAATTTTAGGCAATTAGCTATTTAGAAGTTAGCTTCATATATTTCAGTTTTTTGATAAAACGATCAATCCGTATATATTCGTTATACTAATGATAAAATTGAACTCACATTTGACTGCTGATGACGCTTTTCCATTCTAAGAATTCACGAAAGTTCTGGCAACAATGAAGTGACAGCTATTAATTTTGAGTTACTGTGACTATAAAAGAAATCCTTGAAACTATTTGTCCGTTGTAACTATATTTCCATAGTCACTGCAGCTATTTTATAGTTGCATAGTTGTACGGTGCAACTGACAGTTTATAGTTGGCGATATCAATTTTGTTTTTTTTTTTCTCAATGTGACGATAACGTTTCGTGATATGTGGATTGAAGAATAGTCCAATGCGTGCATTTCATAGCTACGCTTTTACTATGAGTGCCACAACAAACCTTTATAACGCAGAAGCTGTACAGAAAATGAAGGGAAAAAAAAGCGAGCGTAATAGATAGTAGCATTGTGGCAGTAAAAGAAGTGCGGAAAATTGAACGACCTGAGGTAACGAGCTTGCGCTGGATCTGTGGAAATAAAAAAAAATCTCGTAAAGCTGCGCCTAGTCCCCGTTGAGATCGGTATCTACGCGTGATACTAACAGCGGCTTTTTACAAATACATTTTTTTTTGTTTCTGTTTTTTTATTTTCCAAAGTATGTAAAACCATTTACTCTTATCGCGTGTAGTCGTAACGCTTTATGGATTAATTAAACTGCACGTCGGTCACTAAGATTTGCGAAGCGGATGAACGTCAATGGACCATAAGTGCTATGCAGACCCGAGAGTAATTGAAATGAAAAATAAATCAAAAAATACTTTCACCCCTTTCTCATACACCACGTCCAAGATCATCTATTCGGCGTGCAAAAAAAAACATACTTTTTTCAAACACTATTGCGTGTATAATTTTCTACCTGCAGCTATTCTTGGTAGTCGCAATGCCTAATAAAAATATCCTCGGCTTATTGATTTTTTACAATTAATTAATCACAGTTGACGAAGAAAAAGAGAGAGAAAAAAATCGTCGGTAAGATCGTCGATATCGACGAGTGCGAAGTGATTAGATAAATCAGAAGTAAACCCGTGGGAGGATAAACGCAACCACGAAGGAGCGAAGCAGGGCAAAGGGCATCGATGACTGGCTGCAGGGCAACGTCGCAAATCAAACGCCAGGACGTGGGCGACAGGTCGAGAACGAGAAAGAGATACGAGAAGCCGAAGAAGAGGCTGAGAGAAGTAGCTAGGAGCTATCAATTTCAATTTCGACGTCAAGGATGCTATCAGGCGTCGCGCAATATCCGACGGTGACGAGCAAGTCGTCGGCGTAGTCGTCGAGAGGGGCTCGAGGGAGAAAGAGAGAAAGGAGAGGAGAGAAAGGGACCGCGAGAACACGCCCGTGCGCCCCATTGCCGCTTTAGAAACGATGATTAAGGCTGAAACTTACGAGCGCGCCTACGGAGCACCATAGCTCCGACCGTGGTATAGATAATCACGCGGAACATTCCCTAAACGTGTTTTTTTATTCTTATCTACATCTCTCGGGTGCTCGGGCTTGAACGAAATGGTGAGGGTCCCTGGAAAGACAGAGAACGGACACGCCAGTGCACCATCATCCACGATTCAACGCTCGCACTCGCGTAGTCATCGTTATCTCTGGTCTCTATGGCTCCGCGACGCCCATAACACTCCACTTCACCCCAACGAATTCAGCATCACTAGACGAAATACCACAGCTTTTTCCCGCCTCTGCATCCATCGTTTTCTTCGTGCTTTATTGTTTTTTTTTTTTATTCGTCGTTCCTCACTTTATCATCTCCACTTTGTTGACTAAATGGCTCGGGATGAAGTAGGTAAAAAGGGAATAATGTCGAATAGCCAGAATATCGACAGAACGAGGTTTTTTTTTGTGTTCTGTCGAATTTTCTTTTTAATGTGAAAAATGTGTCCTGTCTTCGAAAGGACTATTGCATAGACGAGAGAATGTCTTCTAGTTACACCAATGAAAAATATGGTGAGAATTGCACGTGTTGAAAATATGTCATTAAATTAATTTTTTTGTATTGTTATTTTCGCTACATTGATTTGTTTATTTATTTATGTTGCAAACGCTTAAAAAATATGCATGTATACAATGTTATGGAGTTTCCCATGCAAAAACAAATATTTTTCCCGGAAAATGTGTCCTGCCTCCAAAAGGACTATCATAGACGAGAGAATATCTTCTAGTACGCCAATAAAAAATATGGTGAGAATTTCACGTGTTGAAAATATGCCATTAAATTTATTTTTTGTATTGTTATTTTCGCTACATTGATTTGTTTATTTATTTATGTATCAAACGCTTAAAAAATATGCATACATACAATGTTATCGAGATTCTCATGCACAAACAAATATTTTTCTCGGAAAATGTGTCCTGCCTTCGAAAGGACCATCATAGACGAGAGAATATCTTCTAGTACGCCAATAAAAAATATGGTGAGAATTTCACGTGTTGAAAATATGCCATTAAATTTATTTTTTGTATTGTTATTTTCGCTACATTGATTTGTTTATTTATTTATGTATCAAACGCTTAAAAAATACGCATGTATACAATGTTATGGAGTTTCCCATGGACGAACAAATATTTTCCTCGGAAAATGTGTCCTGCCTTCGAAAGGAGTGGCATAGGCGAGAGAATATCTTCTAGTCTCAGCAAAACCTCTCGAGTAAGGATCGTTTGAAAGACGTTTCGAGGGTGCATTGCCAGCGGAGAAAAGCCGCATACGTGGGTAAGCCTGCGTTCGGCATACCGCATAAAAACCCCGCTCGAAAAATATGTCCGAGGGTAAAAAGCTTCTAGCTTTCGAGAGGAGCGCGAGACGTAAACATACATAAAACCTCTTGACGGTCTCGACGCCCATCTCTATCGGCGCTATGCCTTTTTCAATGGCCGTCTCAACCTCCGTATAATATGAATTCAGAACGAATCTTCCTTCGGCTTGCGTCTTCATTTTCCAAATAACCCTCAAGCATCACTCATATTAAAAATTCCAATGATGCCCTCGTGACTCGCTCGCCGAAGAGCTAACGACTCAATCGAATTTCTGACATTAGTCAACATCTGGACCATTTTTCATATATTTTATATAATTTATTTAGATAGCCAAACTATGAATTGCGAAGAAAAAAAATTTAAAACGCTGCCTGATTATGAACCAATTTTATCAGTGCTTTTTTATAAGGAGGGCAGCATAATTAACTAATACGTAATGAATATAACATTGCACAAAAAACTGGTCTAAAAATTGATGAAAAAAAATGTGGATTTCTGTTGAATTTGCAGTTTCCAAACTCCAGGTAAATATCTCCAGAACTTGTGGACCATGATAATGTCCACAACTCAGTATCATCGACATTAATGCTAAGGAACCGCATGAGGCATGATAATCTATTGCCAAATCACATTATTGATTGACATATACGTGATCTATTTGAATGTAACAAATATTGTTTCCGGATGAGAAAGCTGACGTCGATTTGGAAATCGGAGCGCACGCTCCGTGCCTTATGGGTGCTCCGGAGCATCTTGTCGATATTCCATGTCCTCAGGACCTCCAGGAAGGCGGAAAAGCTCTACTGATCACTGGCAAGGATACCAACAACGAACGAGAAGCGGAGAGCGATGGTCCGCGACGCGGGTGCGCCGCATTTGTTACGACGGCGAGATTGTATCGCGGGCACGAGCCACCGGAGCGTCGCTGGAACGTAGGAGCCTCGGCGACAAAGCCTCGCGAGCTCCTGGCTCGACTGTATGGACGAGCTCGCCTGCAGAGCGCACAGCAGCATCTCACTTTTCTCTTCGTCGCTCTATCGCCCAGTCTTTCGTCTCTTTCTTGTGAGCCCCGTGCACCGTTACGTGCACTGGAAAAACAGAGAGAGAGAGAACCTTGCGAGCCCTTGTGACCGTCACGAGCGGCGTATCTTACAGCCTGAAAAATTGCTTGAGCTACCGTACGTTCTTATATCGTATGATCGATGGCCGCAACCGGAGCGCCTCCGGTTAGGTAATTCCTCGGTACATGCTCTCGTGAAAAGAGCTTTTCCTCCAACCCTTCTACATCTCCATCTAGAGCGCCCTTTTTCTTCGGATACCACGTGGACTCCGATTATCCAGAATTTTTCCAGCTTACGAGAAAATTGTCCACAGGTTAAATTGGCATTCGGTGTCGCGATCAGCGATAACTATCATGTGTTGCAAAATCGTTTCCTCTAGTACTCCATTTACCAAGTGTGGAGTCGAGTACCGGAGAACGGATGCAAAGAAGATCTTCGTTGTAGAATTTATCTTAAGTTAAGGGTGAATTGTTGAAATTCTCCAAACTCTGCAAATGCATAGACATATGCGGACCTTATGGACGTTTTGATCATTCTGATACGATAGATGTGATTTTTTTTTTTTTTTTAGAAGAAAGGTAAGAGGAAGCAATACTCGCTGCATCGAATTTTTGTACATGGCTTTTGGATTCTAGGTCTATCGCAGATTCTGCACATGATGTGCGGAATTCTCTGAAAATTCAACTACTTTTATCTGACCTGGGTGAAAATGTTTTAACTTTTTATTTTGGGCTGTCAATGTGTCCGAACTGGAAATATCAAGAGGAAAATGCGAGGTGCATTTTTTTTCGCCCGGAGCTGCGCTTTAATTGAATTATAAATTCTACATATTTTGCAAATTTTTCCGAGAAACCGGAATAAAAATTGAGTGTTGATCGGCAGTGCAATGAGCCATCAACTATTTAATATTTACACTGCCGATTTATTTGTAATGTTGTGTTTGCAAAGTCTGCAAAAAAATAGAGCAATATTAAACAGCAGGAAAAAATGGATGGAAAGCGCTTGGTTAAATACGGACTAACCGATGAATTGGGGTCGACAGCCAAATTCTTGATTGTGTCAATTTGGTTCGTGAAAACTTGGTTGTGCAAACCAATAACTTGATAGATGTAACCGGTATATCGGCTGGAGTATATTTAACCAAGCGTTTCGAAGTTTCGACCAAGCTTTTTTCCCTTCCATGTGTAATTGTCATATACCATCCGGAAAGTACGCTTCAAATGGCCGTTCTGACTTTCATATGTACATTACTCAGGTTCAAAGGCTCAAACAGGTTAGTCTGCTCAATGCTCACGAATGGAGCCTTTGGTATTGTTAGAGAAGCTCTTGCCAAGGGCGAAATAAAAGCAGTTCATCATATTGCGGTACTTTCTTTTTTTTTTCATCCGAATTAAAATATGAGCGTACCATTGAAAATTTCGCCGAGAATACAAAATGTCACCACCACATTTTTCAAGGATAATTCGATAAGCCGAAATGATTTGGTTCACAATTGACCAATTAATTGATCAACGTACTTAGAAACTCATTTCTCAATCATTCAACAAGTATAATTTAGTATAGTTATCAAGTATAACACAATTCATCATCGAGTATCATTTCGATAGATCGATTCGAGTTCCATGGACTTCCATGGTAGCATGTAAAAAAATGATCCAACGTGAAGATCGTCGTGACCGACAAGGGATGGCTGGATGACGTGCCGTCGGAAAGAGGCATTTTCGTACTATCAAAGGGAAAACGAGAGACCAAGCGGTGAGATCGCTTCCTACGCGTTCATCCCACGAATCCCTGTGCCTCGCTCTGTTGCCGGGAAATTGAATTCCGGCTTTAATTAAGAGTAGGGGGCCTCGGCCCGTAGCTGCAGGGATGGAACGTGCCGTTGGCGCTTTCACGGCGAATAAGGGACGAAGCCGACGAAGCTCAGAGGACACGGTTTCCGAGCTCGAGGAAGTAGGAAGAGGATATACAGTGTACGTATATAAGCTTGACAAGCCCTGCTTTTCCAGTGGCCGGATCTCCGCGTTGTCGTTCGCTCTAACAAAACGTTTTTCGATGCGATCTAGGCTCGGGTACGACCGCACATTTCCCCGAAACAGCGAGACAGCGCCGAATCTATAAGCCTTGTGTAAAGCACGACAGTGAAAAAGATATATAGCGCGGAGGAGAAGTTCCCTCAGCTTTTGGCGGGTCCGCCGATCGGTTCACTGCTCGTCGCCCAATCTCCGGGCGAATTGAATTTTTTTGAGATCAAAGAGGCCAATATATGAACGACGTGGATAGATAGCGACGAAGAAAACGACGAGGGAGGATTTTTCGGCCATGGGAATGAGGGGAAAACAGCCGATCTCATGGTATGGTAGGCACGATCGACCGGAAGTCACGGATAAACAAAACGACATCGAAAATTTACTAGAAAAAGCAGATGAAACACCGGGTCTCGTGTGCATCAACACGTGACTGATTACAATTGCTAATCGACGTCCATTTTTCAGGTTGCTTGATGACAGCATAGAAAATTCAGCGCAACATGAAAAGACTTTGAAAAACATGTTCTGAATTTCGCCTAACCTGTGAGTTCCATACTGTTACACAAATTCATCGGCACGTGCCGCAAGCTCACACTCGTCAGAAAAAACTTTTATCGCACTAGTGTCGTAAAGTACTAATTCGCGTTGCCTCAGATACAAAATGAGACCGGCTAGGAATTTTCTAATGCTCCAAATTGCTACTGAAATCGTCATAATCCGGGCAACATTCGCCTTTGGGCGCATCAAACGATCGGATAAAAAATCTGAACGAAACCGAGAAAAAAGCTCTTCATTCGATTCACAAGCTTGTCTCGATAAAATGTCTGTCTGGAGTCGACAGACGAACCATGGACGATTTCGCGAATGCCCTTGGATCGCGGAAGCTTGAAGGAAAAGGGAGCTTGACGTTCCTCGAATTCACGGAGACGTCACCGTGTCTCAAGACCGTGGAGTGGTGAGCGCTCCGTCAAAGTCGACGTTAAGAGCGCGAGTGGGATATGCGTCGCCGCTCAAGCATGACGGGGGAGTGAGGTAAGGAAAGCGAAAGAGGAAAGAGAAAGAGTAACTCGAATTTTAATATCGTTCTTTACCGAGGTATATGGAAGCGGAACCAGAAAGAAGATACGTGCTGGAGTCTCCGGGTGATCCGTCAGCACCTGCCAAAAGAATCCTCTCGGTAAACTCCTTTGGCGGCTTCTTGAAACGCTGTGAGCCACGCGGCTGCTTCACCAGAGACGAAAGGATGAAGGAGGACTGTGCTTAAAGCGAGTTCACCAGACAGAGCGGAAATATAGCTATGATCGTATGCGAAAGGTTGTATAAAAGCCTGCAAGAGGACTTGGGACAAAGAATGAACGAGAGTAAGACTGCAATAGACTGGAGGACGAGAAATAACAAATAAAAGACCAGCCGAGCATTTGACAGAATAAAACAAAATAAATTCGTTCGACCGACAGCGGAAAAAAAAGAAAAAAACGTAAACGCAGTAAACGAAAAAGTGAATAAAAGATTGTACATGCGGAACTGAAAGCTCAACTCGATTGCGATGTTCTGGGAAAATCGGAAATAGGCGTCACCGTTCGTATCGGCTTTTCCACCCCATCGTCAATTCGTGGAACGTGAAATGCGAGTATTTAATCGAACTCTCCATTATGAATACACTTATTAAAGCTCGATGCCCAGTTTTATATGTATTTTCATAGGCTGCTCAACGATGTTCGAACCAAAATTGCGGAAGGGTTGCGATGGCGAGGGATGAGGTGAACTCGTTTCACTTTTCAATACACTGCAAATGTTTACATTGTAAATACTATTTTTTTTCGCGTTATATTTTTTTACATTCAGTATATCCATTTTTGCATTAAAACTTACGATAAATTGTCATTACTTGTTGACACTTTTTTGCTGTAAAAATTAATAATTTACCTCGGCAAAAATGCATCCACATAATAATGAACACTGTAAAAGAAAAAACTGAGATATTTTTTCACCAGTTTTTACTTCTATCTTCTATCATTTACTCCCGAATTTTTTTTTCATCGGATTTTTTCCGCCGGATAGTTTTTTTGTGAATCGGATATTATTGGTGGGATTATTTCACCGTGGAGATTTATTTTCCAAAGATATATTTTTATTCCGGACACCATCACAAGGCGCAAAACCAACGATAAAGCGGAAACACACATGGAAATCTCGCGCGGAATGAAAGAGGAAGCGCGACAACGGAACACTAGAGTTCCAAAGTATCCGCTCAAAGAAACCACAGCACAGAAATAAACGAAAAAGTGTAGGTAAAATACCTCCATTCATTCCGGGCCCTCGTTCTCGGCCACGCGGTTCTCTTATAACCACGACATTCGGTCTGTCCATCTGCACGAATAAAGGGAAATAAATTGGTTCAACTAACAGCAAAAAAGACGAACGGGAAAATCACGAAGAAAAGCGAGTGAAGGAGTATAAATAACAGATTGAAAGTAAAACTTGATCGTGCTGTTGTGTGAAATCGGAAGAAGAGGCTGACGTCGCTATGTTTATCCACAATCTGTATCGGTTTTTCACAGCACCATCACTCAATGAAAACTGGTGCCCGAGTGTAGAATCGACTTCTCCATTATTCCCACTTATTGAAAACCAAAGTCTCGACTTATTCATATTTTTAAGTTGCCTAAATTCCAAAAAACAGAAAACAGGAAAACAATTCCAAATATACAGGGAATAAATTCATATTTTTTAATCGTAAAATAAAAAAGTATATTGAGTAACATGTGCCCAAAGTTGCTCGTTTCCGTATGAGTTGCAAATACAATTTTTTGAACGAGATAGAAATGCGAGTTTCCCGAAAGGAGTGCGCCTAGTTAGACTTCACGCACGACGATTACTTTACGCACGACGGGAAACGATCATTACGCACGTGATTACAAAAAAAATGTTCAAGTGTGACTTATTGACCTGCAGTGCTTCGCACTAGTCTAATAAATATCAAATTTCTTCGAGGTTCCAAAAAATAATAACAGATGAACACAAATCTCCATGACAACGTGTTTTCGTTGCATACCCGAACAATTCTTATTGTGTTTTCAGATTTTCATAAGCCAGAGCGCATTATGTCATCGAGTGTGGACGAATCATTGGCGTACTTCTGTTTTCAATGTCAACTGAAATTATTTCTACAATCTCGGCGCCAAAAATATCCCTTGACAATAATCCAGCTGCTGAAATTTTCAGAGGGTCGCCATTCGTCCTGACCGTTTCGCCAACGAATCACAACGCTAAAAACTGGCGATAAAGCGATGAACACATAATAGAAACCGGGCGCAAAATGGAGGAGAGTGAGAGAGAGAGAGAGACAGTTAAGTACAAGAGTTCTAAAGTTTCCTCTCGAAGGGACCACAAAGCAGTAATAAACCAAAAAGTCCACGTAAAATGCCTCGGCACAATCTCCATCCTCGTTCGCTGCCACTCGGTTCTCTTTTTATCGCGCGATTCTCTCCGTCTCTTTCTCCTTTCTTGTTCAGTTTTGTGCAGTCCACTCTACCTTGTCCCTTCGCCCTCCCCCTTAACGTGGGGTTGTAGAACCCCGGCGTTGTTTTCAGTACGAACACTGGCGAACGTGTGCCTGATATACACAACGCGTTAGCCAGTCCTTTTCTGTGTTTCTTCTGCCGTCCCGACGTCCCTCACAGTCTCCCTCTCTTCTCGGTTCCTTTTCCAATTTCTTTCTCTGCGATTTAGCCAGTCTGCTCTTTACTCTTGCGTCGATTCCTTTCTTCTGTCTCGTCTCTGCTCGACGGCACTCAAAAAGCCGTCGGCGAGCTTCGCGTTGTGGGCCTTCTCTTTCTTTGTTATTCCCCTTCTTCTTCTTCTTCGTCTTCTTGGACGGCGTAGGCCGGTCCACCCCCGCATCCGGCCTCGCCACTCCTGCCTTTCGCCTTTGCCTCCTCTTCGTTTCGTCTCTGCTTCGCTCTTTTGGCAGCACCTCACTGCCACAGCACAGTGAATACCGTCTGGCAGCGAGTGCATTGTGACCACACCTGCGCGCGCGCGCGCGCGCGCGTTTCTCCACAATGGACTACACGCAGGAATAAAGAAGCGAGAGACCAAAACAATGATGATAATCATGATGACGATAATAGCAATAATAATAATGATAAATGGTGAGAACTCGATGAATTACACGTAAGATTGTGTGGACCGGGAGGCGTCGAATGACCTTGAGACTTCGATGTGGTAGCAATGAACGAGGAATCAGGATTCGCACAAAACGAGATGACGAAGAAGTGGTCCCACGAAACACAACATCGTGCCACAAGCAGTTCACATAGAAATCTCATTTTTTTTTCTTCTCCCTGACGAATTGGTATTGGAGCAAAGGTGGAAACATGGGTGGACAATCGTTTGTTAATTAATGGGTCAGTAATTAGGAGTCTTCGTAGCTGAGGAGCAATAAAATCGGTGTTCTAATCCCAGAGTAATAAAATTCGTACGGCAAAACCGCATACGTACTAATCGTTGTTTAATAATACGCCATTCATGTTGTCTTTGCAACATGCAAAATGAAATGTCAATTTTTTCAGCGGTATCAGAAAAAAAGAATCACATGCTACTTATGAAAGGAAAGAAAACCACGTTCTTTCCTCCCTCGCAGCATAATATACCATTAAAAATTCTATAAACGTCGTAAAATTCTCATTGTCAAAAATTTCTAAGCCTGTGGTGGTGAACCTCTTCATGAACTTTGAATTCCATTGTAAACATTCATATAAAATCAATGTAAATTGCCTGTTTCTTTTTCCCGACCTGGGATCATATTTGGATCACTCCATGAAGAACACCCTGAAGAGGAGCAGGATAAGAAGGCGGAGTTGAAGAGAAATAGAGAAATAGACTTACACACACACAGCTTGAAGGGCAGGGTCGTTTATATCGCTCTGTCCGAGCCGATTGCGAGGGTTCCGCGAGCCTGCTGTAAAAGAATCTCGAAGAACCGGTCGAAGTTGATGAGGAGGTCCGTGACAAGGAGAAGAAGTGCCGGAGCACAAGCGAGCAAAGAGGAGGGAGAGACAGCAGGGAATGAGAGCAATTTGCAAAAGTGCATCGCTGCGCAGGGTCCCGCGGTTCGTCTTGGAACGAGAAATATATATATATATATATATATTTACATATACATATACGAAGCTTGAGAGGGGGTAGAGTGTACGAGGCAGATGAGGGTTACAGTGCCGATGTGTGTTGGGTGCCGAGGGCTCGGCACCCATCCCTTCATCGGCCCGAGAACGTTAATTAAGGAATGCCTTTTAGGAGAAACCCAATCTGCACGAGGGCGTGGACTCGCGGAAAGCATACCACGAGCCATTCGGCGGGGCTTCGTTATCTAGCTCGAATTCGCTAAGTTCGAAATTACGGTCATCATCATTATCGTCATCGCTCTGAATTCTGCGAGGGCTAAGAGACGCGGTAAACTCTGCCAGTCCGTCACGCCCTCACCTGCACCACCCCCACGAAAATTAAAACCCACGTGGACCGTCGAAGATTCTATTGCGAAAATATATTTCGTCGCTGCATATCAATGAAAATAGTTTTTCGGCTAATGGAATCGACGGATGGACTAAATTGTTTTTTGTGGAATCGGAAAATAACGAACAAAATGTTTGTAGTACTTGGTACTATTTAATAGACATTGGTGAAAGTGAGGGAAAAAAGTAATCTCGAAAATACTTTTTTCATTTAAGAATTAAAAAAACAATTAGACACAACCGACAATCAGGACCAGTGAAGTTTTCGCGAGTCTCGTGAATATTTTTCTGCCAATAACGAATTCGGTACTTAATCCCATTTCGTGATAAACCATCTAGCGAATCTACCAAAAATCTGACTAATCATCCTATAAATGAAGTTCATGAAAGAGATACACTAAATGTAATTTCCTAAATGCAATGAAATGCACGTAGTCACAATTCTGCAGGTTATTCATTCGGCTCACAATTTCAATATTTTTCTGCCGATAACGAATTCGGTACTTAATCCCATTTCGTGATAACCCATTTAGCGAGTCTACCAAAAATCTGACTAATCATTCTGTAAATGAAGTTCATGAAAGAGATACACTAAATGCAATTTCCTAAATGCAATGAAATGCACGTAGTCACAATTCTGCAGGTTATTCATTCGGCTCACAATTTCAATATTTTTCTGCCGATAACGAATTCGGTACTTAATCCCATTTCGTGATAACCCATCTAGCGAGTCTACCAAAAATCTGACTGATCATCCTGTAAATGAAGTTCATGAAAGAGATACACTAAATGCAATTTCCTAAATGCAATGAAATGCACATAGTCACAATTCTGCAGGTTATTTATTCGGCTCACAATTTCAATATTTTTCTGCCGATAACGAATTTGGTACTTAATCCCATTTCATGATAACCCATCTAGCGAGTCTACCAAAAATCTGACTAATCATCCTATAAATGAAGTTCATGAAAGTGATACACTAAATGTAATTTCCTAAATGCCATAAAATGCACGTAGTCACAATTCTGCAGCTTATTCATTGGGCTCACAATTTCTACACAATAAGTAAGACCAGTAATGCGTTGAAATGGCCTTTCCGAAAAAACGTTCCTTCGGGACGTCGTGCATTTCGTTGTTTTCCTGAGAAAATATCCTGCGAACGCGTTCGATAATTGCGCACTTGTATTTTTTTTTACACGTCGTACAGCTATAACAATGAACGGGAAATGCGACGTACGAGAAAATCGCGAGCACGCGACCCCGAGACGACGATAACCAGCAGCAGCAGCAGCAGCAGCAGCACCGAGCTGGTCGTACCGAAGTGAATCTGGAACGAGGGCGCAGGGGGTTGAAAATTTAATGAAATTACCCGTAATCGGCGTCGTGGATCGATCCGCAGTAAAGCTCCCTCCCCCCCTGGGCCCTGGTGACCCTTGCGGTGCACTGCACCGCACAAACTTCCGTGGAAAAGTATATTGCTCGTGTAAGTACTGTGTGTACAGCGGTATATGGCTTTCAGCGATATTCGTGTGGTATAAGTCCACGAGTCTGGTTGCGGCGATTTTTTTTTTTTTTTTTTTTTTTTTTTCATTATTATTTCGTATTCCCTTCGTACCTAATTACCTATAAGCCCAGCAGCACAGCCTCGTCCGCAGTACTTTCAAATAAGTATATTTACCAGCCACACCTTTGAACTCATTGTCAAATAAATATAAAGGCTATTCGATGAGGTGGCGCGTAAACAGTAGATTAATAACGCCATAAATTGCGGACACGAACGTATGGTCCATTAATATCAAGTTAGGAAGTATTCGCCTCTGATGTAATGCTAATCACAGTGTACGCTGAGGTACTCATGCAAAAGCTCTACCCACGACAATTATTTAACGCGTTACACTATCGTCGCAGCTCTTAAGTATAATTAAATGTAATTACACTCCAAGATTTTATTCTGAGCACTCGTAAAAAGTGGGACGAATTTATTTTCCAGCTATCGCTCGGCAGATTTCCGATATTTAAGAATCTAGTGCAACTTACATGCTTGACTCTCGGCGGAAACAGCATGCATACGTTTTTAGAAAATTAATTTTTCCATTTTCTACATTCACATCGACCTACGGAATTCTGTCACAGCAGAGGTTAAAAGAAATTCACCGATTTTCAAAAATTTAAGTCCATCGATGATCGCGTTCTATTTTGGATGAACTAATATTAAAATAAAATCGATTTCGTGCGGTTCAGTGTCACCTAAATTTCATACCCTAGAAACTCGATCCCCGGCACTCCGATAATTTTTTACGAAATTGTAAGTCGTGGAAGTCGAACACTCTTCAGTTTTCTGATCGAAAAAAAAATCGGTTTTTGAATTTTTAAAAATCCCCCTTTAATCAGTAAAAAATCGGTTATACCAAAATTAACCAAAAACTGCGACAAAAAACATTTATACGAAACCATTAATTTAGTTTTACATATCGCTTAAAAAAATCCGAAAAAAAAAAAAATGAACCGCGCTTTTTAGCGGTACTTTGATCCGGCTAATTACGGGTCAGATCTGAGATGGTCGAATAAATAAATGCCTCCGTACACGGGCATAACATTAAGCGGTTTAGCTCCAGCACCTTTACTTATTCCGGCCTCTTTCTCTGCTGACCCACGACACGGTATTCGCACGCGACAAACTCAACCGCACGGCGCCGGGTTCCCTCCTGCGTCGCCGTTTAGTTACGCCACTTGGGGAGGCCCGGTAGCCTCGTTAGCAAATTACGAGGACGCAAAGAGAGCCGTCGAGTAAGCGAGCGCGACCGGGAAAGCGAAAGGATGAAGCGTCGGGAGAACGCTACGTAGAAACACCGTCAAACTCCATATATACATATGTATATATATACCCACACGTGTATGTGTACCGTACACAGAGCGATGCACCAACTATGCGCGCACATCGAGATTGCAACGCCCATAGTACACCGCATAGATGGTAGGGCAACACAGAGACGAAGACCACGAGTAAAACGCGAGACTGCAGAGTCTGCGGGCACCCAAGGGTGTAACAAAGTTGTTTTCGTATCGTTTAACCGTGGCTTCACTCACTGCGCTCAAGCAATGAAGCCTCTGGGCTCCGGGTATAATACAGGTGGAGAGGACAGGATAGACTCGAGCCACGGGATTGACGGGGCTCCATAGAATTTGTTGATTAAAACAACTCGTTCGCGCATATAATCGAGCATCTACCTCGGCAACAACCCCAACATCCACCCCTGACTGGTTTCCATCGGAACCATCCCTCGCTGTGGCTACTGCGCTGCGAGCGGAGGCAACCGGGGTCAATTGACACGCTGGAATAACCAGCTTCGCCGCTGGCAAAGTGCAACAAAAGTGCGCGGAAATAATTATCTCCAGGATGATTTTTGTTGTTGTTTTTTGGTTTGAGTAAAAGAGAGGTTTTTTTTTATGTAACTCTTTTTTTGTATTGATTTTTGATGAGCAGTTGATAGAAAAATGACGACGTTTGTAAAGAGGGTTAATAGCAGGTATCTCTAATTATTTCGAAGAGGTAAATTGATGTTAAAATTTGTTATACTTTGAATTCTCGCTGGTGATGAAGATTTCATTGTATATATGCGCCGTTTCGCCCCGGGCTTGTTTACTACAATGTATTACACTGTACATTGGCTCATCCTTTTCACGTGTTCCCTCTGCTATTTGAGGTTATAGAATGTCCTGAACGGAACAGGCCACGCACCGCGATACAAATCAACCCTTTCGAAAGGGTATTGTACGGCAGTTCCGGCGATCACAGCGGTAAAACGGTATCGATACACGCTGAATGTTATGTTAGCTAGTCGCTTGTATGAAATTTATTGTTCTGTTAGGTCCAGATAAAGGAGCAGATGTTTTTAACAAAATTCATCGATTTGGACATTAGCTTACAAGAAGGGAATATAATTATTATAAATTAATTAACGTTCACTCGAGATTAACGTTTGATTGTATATCTGTGCCATTACACCCCGTCCTTGTTTACTACAATGTATTACACTGTACATTGGCTCGTCCCTTTCACATATTCCTTCTGCTATTTAAAGTTATAGAATCAACGCTTTCGGAGGGTATTGTAGTGTAAAATAAAACGATATCGATACACGCGGAATTCTATGCTAATTAGTCGTTTGTATCAAATTCATTATTCTGTTAGGTCCAGATAAAGGAGTAGATTTTATTCATAAAATTAATGAATCTAATATCAACAAGGGAACATAATTATCATTAATTAATCAATAGCATAAACAAAAATCATGCTTAAAATTTTTTATTTTCTTAAAGTTCACTCGAGATGAACATTTGATTGTATATGTGTGGCATTTAACCTCGCCCTTGTTTACTACAATGTATTACACTACAAATGGGCTCGTCCTTTTCACACACTCCTTCTGCGATTTAAAGTCATAGAATCATCCCTTTCGGAGGGTATTGCAGTGTAAAATAAAACGCTATCGATATAAGCAGAATTCAATTCTAATCAGTCGTTTGTATCAAATTTATTATTCCGTTAGGTCCAGACAAAGCAATAAATTGTATGAACAAAATTAATTAATTCAATATCAACAAGGGAACATAATTATCACAAATTAATCAATGGCATAAACAAAACTCACGCTTCAAATTTTTAATACCCTCAAAGTTCACTGGAGATGAACAATTGATTGTATATGTGTGCCATTTAACCCCGCCCTTGTTTACTACAATGTATTACACTGTACATTGGCTCGTCGTTTTCACATGTTCCCTGCTGCTATTTGAGATTATAGGATGTCCTGCACGAAAGAGCCCACATAGCACGATACAAAACAACCCTTTTGGAGAGTACTACATTGTATGTCGGTGGTCACGGCTGGTGAAACGATATCGATACACGATAGCGGCTAAATTCCCTCGACATTTCCGGAAATATCCAGAAAAACACACACCAGTTGTTACTGCTTCCAGGCTCTGGTTTTGCTGGCGAAGCGTGAAAAGGGCACTGGGCGTATCGGAGCCCTACGAAGATGCAGTATATCGATAATGGAAAGAGTTAGACAATGAGAGTGAGGGAGCGAAAGAGGTGTGTGCTTCTGGGCTCTGATGCAACTTGAATGTAGTACACGAAGCCACTGGTGTTGGTCCTACCTTATCGAAGTTCAAACTACCTTTCCACACCAATATCGATAACGCATTGGGGCAAAAATGTGAAGAAAGGAAACGCGGAGAGCGAGAAAATAAAACTATTGAACATGGGAACGATAGTCACTCGAGCTACTGCTGGTAATGTACGTTTTTCTGCCTATCAATATCAATTTTTAAGCCACCCACACGATTTAGTCACGTTTCTATTTTGGTTTACGAAAATGTGACTAAAATGTGAATGCATGTTAATGCATATCAATGCATGCATTATCGATTCTCAAATACTCGATTGTCACCCGGTATGCATATTAATTGACACCGATAATGTACGTTTCCTTGGCTATAATGAATTAATTACAATTTCATTGTTTAGTAAAAGATTATTAAAAATAAGGTGAAGGGTATACTTTTATCGTGACCCTTCAATCGGCAAATCTGTGTGAAATGTGAAACGTAACGTTTTTTTTTTTTTTTTTTTTTTATTTCCATTTATTTCCACATGTGCACATTGTATTACATTTCCAAATGGGTCGAACAATTCTACTGCACGGAGATAAAAGATTGGTTGTGATAACTACGTTTTCAATTTGCTGGTGTACCCGAGCTTCGCACAATTAGTTGCGACAAGCGATTAATTTATTGCCGCAACCACAACTATTTACGGCTTACGGCAAAATAGTCAGCACGGGGAATACGATGCTTGAGGCAATGCCATTCAAAGTGTGTAGCTATAGCCTCAAAAACAATGTTTCCAACGCTTCCCTCGTGCCTTTCGGGTTTACGGTGGTTAGCGATACCCACTGGCACAATTTGTGGTGCACTTGAGCATTTCATTACCACAAACAATGTCGCGATTAACAAGAACATGTAATCTAATATTCAGGCCCATATCCTGAACTTGCCTTCGAGGAGGATACTCCAATGGTCGTGCCAACCAATCGAGTAGGTAAATTGCAATGTAGTTGATCACCGCGACTAATGGGCTATGTACCAATGAATTTTGGTCGGTGCCACCAATTCTTCTTGCAACCATGATCAAACTGAGTTACAGAGGAATTAGGATAATTGTTTGGTGTTGTGGTAACCAACATCTTGGATGTGACAATTATAAGTAATTTCCTCCGTGTAATTAAGTCTCAGAAGAAGTAAAGGCCTTAATGTCACTTTGTGTAAAATCAAAGTAATTTTCTCCGTGTAATTGAGTTTCAGAAAATATTTCCGACTATTCTACTCTATTTTTGGAGACGCCTTAATGTCACTTAGCGAGATTTTTGGTTATTAAGGTCAATTTTGAGATACACCGCCACCTTTTTGAAACAATGGTCGTGCCAATCAATCGAGTAGATAAATTGCAATATCGTTGATTACCGCAACGAATGGGTCATATACCGATGCGTTTTGGTCAGGTCAACCAATTCTTTTTGCTACCGTGATCAAACTGAGTTATAGAGGAATTGGGATAATTGTTCGATTGTGGCAACCAACATCTTGGATGTGACAATTATAAGTATTTTTATCCGTGTAATTGAGTTTCCGGAGAAGTATCGGTTTCGGAGAGTATTTCCGACTATCCTACTCTATTTTTAGAAGGGCCGTCGCGTCACTTAAGAAGATTTCTGGTTATTAAGTTCGATTTTAAGATGCACCGCCACCTTTTTCGAAGTCATATATTCCACCATTCCCATTTTCCAACAGCACATGGATTTAATCACGTACAAAATCTTGCGACACTGTATAAAACGTCTTCAACCCACATTGTGTCTACCTTGACACATACGTTAGACATTTCTGTTATGTGGAATTCGAGGTCATTTCGTCGGTGCCATAAATACTTCCTAATGCAAAATATTGACTATACCATAGCTAAGATATCTTTGGATACGAAGAATTCATAAATTAATCGCTGATGCTTTCCCCTTAATCCTAACTGACTCAACGTCTTGAGCCAACACTTTTTACAGAACGTTATTACAAAGCAGAATCCGTTTGGACGAACGATATACGAGTTTAATCCTAATATTAATAATATCCAAAAGCAGATTGAGCTCTGGATCGTAGAGCAAATCTCTTCATCGCCATGTGTGCAAAAACCGAGGATATCGGTCGGACGTTGCTTCTGTGTACTCAGTTCGTAACTGCAGACTTCCTATTAGCCGGCGGCAGCAACGGCAACCGGAGGGCTGTTCTCACGGGCCGTTAATACGCCGAGATGTTTATGCCGGGGCGTGCTATTTAAAACGTTGCTGCGCTGCTTCTGTTCTGCAGCCAAGACCGCAGCACGAGCATCATCATCGTCGTATGTATAGGCTAATAGCCGTGGCCAGAAAAGCGAGACGCGAGGAAGAGTGCGAAGAGAAAGAGAAGAAAAACCGTGAAGTTCCGCTGGCGACGCTTAAGCTGGGTACACGTCGACGGAAATGCACGTATTATTCCCCACAGTCTTCTTCTTGCCTCCGAGGTTGCGATGAGAACCTCGCCTCCATTCCTCGTATATTACGGCACACAAACCCGGCAAGATAGCCGCGCACCAAAGATCCTCGACTCTGGCGCATTCCTCGGCCAAATTTGACTACACGAGACCAGCCGAATTCCCGGTCCTCAGCTTCCGAATCTGCTACATTTCTCTCACGACAAAACAGCACCAACGACAAAATCACCCAATACCCGAGCGAAAAATTCACATCACATCGGTAGATGGAAATAGCAGATCAATAAACCTCAACTTTATTTATATATTTTGGGATCATAGCAAATTTATTAATCATTTATCAATTGGGATTACAACAGATTTATAAATTACTTATCAATTGGGATTGAAGTAAATTTGTAAATTATTTGTCAATTGGGATGACAGAAAATTTATAAATTATTTATCAATTGGGATCACGGTGTTATTGATCGGAACCCTCATTTTTGTAACTGATCACCTGCATATGGTTTTGGCTATAATTATACATGATTTAATTAGACAGTTCAACTATAAGTAACAGCAATTAGAAAAAATCGGAAGTTTTGAAGTATAGTACAAAGAGTAAAGTAAAGTATAAAAATCACTATACCTTACATAAATTTTTATTTAGTAAACCAGTTTATGAAAAAAAGCCCATGACACTTCCCATTCTTTCACTGTGTTTGTATTTTTAATCGTTACATTAACATTTGTCTGAAATGATCTATATCATCGATCACGAAGACTTCGAATATCGCGATGGAGGTCGGTTAACCAATGTTGCGACATAGTAAACATAATTTTTCTCCCTCCATCTTCATTACCGTGTCTAATTGATAATCGCAGCTTTTATGGTGATTTTTATCGTTTATTTGCGACGGAAACAGCTTCGTAAGATCGTGCAATTACGATCTATCGATAAAACGGTATACGGCGTTATATTAACCGCGATAACAACGCGCGGAGCTCGCGGTGCATCATCGGCGATCTTCTAACGAGGGCCTTAATCACGTTCGATCAATCAACGTCACTGCGCAACTCCGGACAGTCTGTACACACATGAGAAAGGAAAGAAGGGAGAGAGAATAGAAAGTCGATAAAGATTCCAAACTCTCTACGTGGAGGAACTTTAAACCATTTGCTTGACGCGCTGCGGACGAAAAGCTCGCCGGTGCATTAACGACGGTTTCGTGCTCGGGATATACACAAACCATGAGGTCCGCATCGTTTGTTTGTTTAACGTACGTCGTAACTGTATCTCCTGTTGAACATCACAGAGGACGATTAACCGGCTTCCGATGTCAATAATTGTAGCAAAGCTCGGTCGATCAAAGTCGATGATCCACATGCGGCGAGTCAATGGTTACATTCATATGGATTTCTAAATATAAAACCCAACGTAAAGGGGCGGGAGGTGTGTATATATATATATATATATGTCATGCCGTCTGCGGGGAAACTCGTTCCCAGAATTCGAGGTCCATGATCTGCCAGACAAGATTGGAGCGTACAAATAGCCCCGACCATTCAGAGCTTATGGTACGATACGTCATTCGCCATGTGTGAAAAAGGACCGATGTATATGATGAGACGATAAATAAGCCGTAAGTGTGAGGGGGTATTAAAACAAACTATAATTTCCGAATTTATAACACGTGCATATTGTAATGAACCGAAGATTTTGAGACGAGAGAAAAATATTTTTGCCATCGATGCTATTGAGGAAATTGACGAGGTTTGGAATGATAATATTGGAAATAAGTATTCATATTTTGGTTTAATTGTTAGTTTGAATTTAATACGGATTATACTTTTTGTTGGCGATAAATGTCCGATTGATACTCAAAAGGTTTCGAAACCATTTCTGGTAGAATGCAAACCGAATTTATGTTTCAGTGGTTCACATTCAAAAACCTAGAACCAATTGAGGTTGCATGTGCTTAAAAAGAAAAATGCAAGCAATGACTCAACTGAAATGGCGAATGAATGTTCTTTTTTTTTCTCATATACGTGTGTTCACTATAGAAAATATACTTTTTGATTTACAACCAAAAAAATGATCTTTGTTTTTTTTTCTTTTTTTGTTTTAGTATGTAATTGTACAAACAGTGTCGTTGCAGTAACAATTCGCGATTTTTGTTTTCTCCATTTTCTAGCGTAGGATTTCTGTATGCCAGCGGGAATCTCTGGTTCGTCGATTCCGCGGACCAGAACCCGAACAAGGGGCTTATACACAGACAGAGGAGAAAGGGAACAGCAGACGATACCGGCGCGGTGGTCCGCGTTTTCAATTAAAAGCATAATTACGAATTCGATGGCGCGGTGCAGGCAGTGGTCGACTGGAGAGTATAATACACCGGGGACCCGCTGCTATGTGCACTATGCGGCGCGCGTGCCGCACGTGCGTGCGTGCTCATTCAGCCAATTGGAGGGAGCCGATATTTATGCGAGGACATTATGCGTCGCGCCGTTTTATACTCCACTGCTATTCCGGCTCCATGGACATCCTCGATGTGCGGCAGGAGTGACTCTTTTTACCTCTCTCAGCTTTTACAGCGCAACCGGAATTCCGAATTTCCCCAGACTTTTCAAACGTTCATTGAAACTCATGACAAAGCAGCTTTTTTAACCTTCCATTCAGAGGGAAAGTGGTTCTTTAATTATCTTTCCAAAATTTTTACTAAGACTCAGGACATTGTTGTTGGAAAAAAGCTCTTTATACGTAGAAATTATATAATTTTTTTTATATATCTCTATATTTTGTGCAACGAAAATAATAATATGGTCAATTATTTGATAATGTCGAGAAGATAACGACAATATTTTTTAAATCATACTTTATTTTTACTTCTAATAGCAGAGACTTCGTTTTCGTTGAACGAAAAACTGAGATTTCGTGTCGAGATACGTGAAATTAATAGAAATTAGGCGAAAAGTGGTTTAGAATCACTCGAGTAATCTGGGAAAGAGTTATCATCGTATCAAAAAAATTATCAAGGATACGTAATCACTTTTTGTAAAAATGAATAGTCGTGAAAATGTCGAGATCTTTCCGAAAACGCAAATCAACGGAAACAGTTTAAGTCCTGAAAATTTTAGGGTTGCGTAGAAATTGTAGTAATGGTCAGCATATTTTTTTTTTTTTTCCCACCTCCACCCCCGTCGTACCTAATTTTATTATACCGATGGTCAGCATATATGGGGTGTCGACCAAGATTAGTGTTGAATTTGGCCAGAATTAACAACAGAGCTGAAAAGTTATTACGTCTTCCAATGAATTACGTACAATCGATTTAATCCGGATAACTCGAAAGCGATTAGACAAATCGGTGTGAAATTTGAATTGCAAATGCGGCAATTCGTATCCGACTATCGTGAGAAACTTCTTAAGTCGTGAAATTATTAAGCTAAAAATGTTTAAATGTTCTACACGCGTGCAGAACAAGAGTAAAGTAATAAGCTTGCAAAATTTATTACTCTCAATAAAACAATGAGTCTGTAAAGTTCAAAAGTTCAAAAATTCAAAGTTGTGCATTCAAACGTTACTAACTTAAAATATTACAAAGCTTCTGCGGAATCCAAATTGATCAGAATTCTTCCTCGACCTAAGTACAATTTTCAGCATCGAATTTTTGAAAAATTTCGGGCGCTACCAATAAATTTTTTTTTTAAATCGTCGCATCGGTAAAAAAGTCAGAAATCTCTGTATAGTCACCCGAAAACCCCACATTTAAAACCTAAATCAATCCCACTAGCGTGACGAACCAGAAGTTATGTTGACAAAAGCTTAATTCATAAAACATGACGATTTACGCACGTCGACTGAATAAAACACATGGAGAGCAAAAAAAAATTTCTGCTCCCAAACACCGGTAAAAAAAAATTTTTCGTCCAGACAACCGAACGCTTGAAAAAATACGCTCGAGCCAATTTATTGTTTACATCTATCAAATAATTCATTCGCACAATCAACTTTGCAGTGACACAACCAAAAACTTGATTGTCGTCACAAATTGTCCCAAGCAGCAATTTTTTCCGTACAGGTTGGGTTTTTCAATTCTGTTTTCAAAAAAAGGGTTTTAACTATTCGAGTACCTAAATCCTAGGCCATTTTTTTATAATGGCGCGTATTTTTTTCAAATTTGAAGTCTCGTTTACCAAAAAAGTAGATTTGAAAATTTGACAGTCTTGGAAAAATGGAAGTGTCACTTAAGGCCACGTGGCTCGGTTCTTTACGACCCTTGTTTAGAAATCCGATAGCAACAAATTGTGTACGTGCTTAAGTCGCTCTTGTCAGCCCTCGTACTCTTGCACTTATCGGAGGTCAAATGGCGAATAAATGACGGCAGGACCTTGCTGATGCTGTAATACGTCTGTAAACTAAGTTTACTCTCTCTGTAATCCGTTCGATACGCTGGTCCGCTTGCATCCCTTGCAAGGGACGTCACGTCGAGGCACACGTCGTCTTGACGTGATACACAACGACTACAACGCGCCTTCTCATACTTTATCTCGGTTAGCAGCTACAAAGCTCAGCTTTGCGACAGAGACGCGACTGGTGACGGAGAAAAATAAGCTCCGTCCCAGCGTCAGACTGTTCTTTCTCCTCGCTTTTTTTCCACTTGAGCCGCAGCCATTGCACATAATACCTACATCATGGTATGTCAAAAAACACACATCTTTTCACATAGAATCCGACATAGTATCCGGCAGCAAATTGTTTTTTTAGATATTGTTTATTAGTTTATCGCTAAAACTAGCAGTAGATTGTTGAAATCGACACCCTAAAAAAAATAAATATAAAGTGTAGTGCATGATAAATGTATAAGACTGTCGGACCGGTTAATAATAAACTGTAAAAAAAAGGATGGACGTTCTTATTCATAACCTCGTCAATCAAATTCAATGAAAAAATGTATGAAATAATATAAAATTAGGGCACTTTGCAATAAAATTAAACGAAATTTTTTAAATTACATTACTTTCACAGTGAAATTAGTGCGAATTTACTGCACCAAAAATTAATTCGAAATAGTATTTGCACAGTAAATTTGGTATACCGGCTTATGAATAAAAACTTCCGGTGCATGTACATTAAATTTCAAGTAGATTTTTTTCAACTATCGGCCTGCACTGAAAGCCGAAATTCGGCGCTTGTAGCTGGTAACAGAGACTCGTGTCGTCGTCGTTGTCTACTTCGTTGACGATCCAAAAATACCTACGAAGACTCGTTGAGTTACAAAAAAATATATATATTTATATATATATATATATATATATATGTTAAGCGACAAAGTCGCTGGTCGCTTCGCTTCTCCGCCTCTATCCCTTCTTCATTTTCCCGTCATTCTTCTCTCAACACGCCGATGAATATAACACGACACCAATTATGAAGCTACTGGGCTTTTCAGACTATCGAACTCGGCGCCCCAATTTCCCTGTGCCCGAGGGAGTGTCTCGGATGTCGAAAATTAACAAAAACATAACAAAGGAAAAAGGCAGTAGAAGAGAGAGAGAATTATGAGCCGCAGGATGCGATGGGGTATCTTGTGAATAGCGGAGACTCTTCCGAAAACATTCACGCACTAAGAGTTCATTAATAAAACTATAGCGTATTAAAGAGTGTGTGTCTGCGTCTGGAATTCTGGCAGCCTATGCGACGAATATTGATCAAGTCCGAATGTATCAATTGGGAAAAGGAGAGAGACACGAGATTAGCCGAACGGAATGCTGGAAACAAGGCGTAATTACGTTAAGACGATCTGCAATGGAAGCTTCACTGAAATACGGAATTTATCGAGTACGGTTCGTCTCCCTTTCGCCAAATTTTCCCTAGCTTCTAGTCCTTAATTTGTAATCCGTAGATCATCACTGAAAATTACACAAAAGCTTCACCGTTTTTTTTAAATTTATTACACACAAGAAAAATTGACTTCGAGATTTTCAATCCGCACCAGGTTTCGAATATTAAAAATAATTCGGTGTTATTTAATTTTCAAGCAAACCGATCTTTAAAAAAATCTTCTAAAACTTCTTTCGCTATCCAATATAATCCAATCCAGAATTATTTCTATGTTACAAATAGCACCGTTCATAAAAAATAAACACACGGCACGTTAATATTATTTTTGCCACTGTTGCGAATTGGACAAACTCCATTTTTCTTTGAAGTCGGTGGCGCCCTCCACAATTTTTTACACAATTCAGATCACTTCCAAATTTCGTTGCTTACGAATGGCGTTTGTCATTTCCGCCATTCAAATTTACAGACTTACAGCACATGAAGAGAGAGGAGTAAGAATCGCACGCCTTGTGACGTCAGTATCGTTAGAAGTTGCCGATAAATTAGTTGCTCATGTTGTCAGTGACTTAGGATGCAAGAAAGGCGGAACGCAGTGACACAAAAAAATCGAGATGACGGACGTAATGGAGACCCTACAGAGGAAAATACATTTTATAAACGAGATCTAGGTATACAGGAAAAGGAATACGTAGTAGTAGAAGAAGAAGAAGAAGAAGAAGCCCCGGGACCTATGCACGCACGCATGCCGGGCCCCGACATCTGCGTACCGCGTGCTTGCCTAAAACGATGAAAAAAACCGATAGTCCCCGCAGCCACCGGCGAACATATCGAGGAAGGCGCGCGCGCACGCCGGAAGCAGGTCGTCGGTTCCTCAGCTTCTCTCTCTGTCTCTCTGTCCCTCGACTCGGTTACTTTTTTTACTACGACATCAGGCCCTCTCGTGCCATACGACGCCTTTCTAGGATTACAAAATTTCTGGCTTCCCGGAGAGCCTCGACGTCAGTGGCAGCGCTCATATTCGTCGTGACACTGTAAAGAACATGCGCAGTGTCATAAACGAGTTTGCGACGCGGTGGGGACTCACTGGGGACTTACAGGGGACCCACTGTTTCCCTCCACAGCCGCGACATTATTATGCTCCAACAGGTCCCGCACACCGAGCGTACTCAGGTTTTTGTGACGCTCTTCGCTTCTGTATGGGCCACGAAGAGGCTCTACAAAATTAAGAGTCCCAACCAAGAGCGTGACTTCTACGGTGGCGTGACTCTCACATTGTACTCTACCGGTGAACAAATTCGTACGGACTCTCGTAAATTCAATGGTAACTCTTGTTACTTTGTAATTCTCGCGACATCGTAATGAGGAGAAGCATGATTTTGAAAAATTAAGATTTTGTTCATGTTTTTCTGTGAAAAACCATGGGATCTTGAGTACCTCGTCAATGGAATGTGGAATACAGATTCGTTGAGGTACTGAGGATTTGTGACACTCTTCGCTCCTGTATGGGACACCTAAAAAATTAAGATTCGCAACCAAAAGCGTGACTTTCACATTGTAGTTTATTGGTGAACGTCTATGAACTCTCGTAAATTCAATGGTAACTCTTCTGAGTTTGTAATTCTCGTGACAATGTAATCAGGAGAAGCATGGTTTCGAAAAATTAAGATTTTGTTCATGTTTTTCTGTGAAAAACCATAGGATTTTGAGTACCTCGTCAATGGAATGTGGAATACACATTTGTTGAGGTACTACGGTTTTGGGACAGTCTTCGCTTCTGTATGGGACACCTAAAAAATTAAGATTCGCAACCAAAACCGTGACTTTCACATTGTAGTTTATTGGTGAACGTCTACGAACTCTCGTAAATTCAATGGTAACACTTCTTACTTTGTAATTCTCGCCACATCGCAATCAAGGGAAGCATGGTTATCAAAAATAAGGCCTTTGTTTATAGTTTTTGTGAAAAACCATGGGATTTTGAGTACCTCGTCAATGCAAAGTGGAATGCACATTCGTAAAATATTTTATTGTTGTAATACAAAAAAAATTACAGCGTATATTCCTATAAAAATGCTTACGTAAAAAAGAAACGAAAGCCGAAAGTTAAAAAGTCACCAGAACTTACAAATTTTAATCCGACAATTTACGAAAGTTTCGATGCATTTGATAACACATTTCTCTCGTGTGCACAGCGCAGCTGCATCAATAAGCTCACTTCCTGTGGTTCCACGAAATACATTTTCAAATTAAAAAAATTTTCTTCCCATTATAATCGTGTGTATTTTATTTGAAGAATAATAACGAATAATAATGAGTCACACATTATTCCAACAGGAGCATATCACGTGCACTCGACAAATTGCTAAATACCTAATATAACATTTACTTATTCACGATCCTGGCGTAAACGAAAATTTATGTGAAGCCATGTTCCGGAATAGTTAAACGTTAAAAAGTTAGAGACGCTTTTCAATTTTTTTTCATCGAATACATAATGAAATTTTTTATGTATGATTTATTTTTCACCCTTCCGACGCAGCTGCACTTTCTTGCAGGGAAAGGAAAGCATATATATTTTCTTATATTATGGAAATTAATTAATATACGAGACAGGAGAGCGACGAAGTCTGTGACTGCCGGCTCGCACCGGGTACTTAAAACTCGAAGCGCACATCGTACCGACTGCTTACGCGTTTGCTTTCTTGTTCGCCTCGTTGCCAGCAGCCGCAGCATTGTGACTCGTAGTACGTTGCTCTCCATACTTTCTCGTTTTACACGCGAGCCTCGTGGCTCCGGGAGTGTCGAGAGCTCGACTGGAACCCAACACACATACCCAACTACCAGAGGTACGTGCAACGCATTTACCTTTTCCGTCGGGGTTCGTGTGTGGCTGAGTTTGTTCAAGGCGTACACGTAAGCTTCGTTTTGCGTGCCTGCGGACAGCTCGATGCCGATCAACGGTTCAAACCGGTTTCTTAACGCTGTCGCCACTGGTACGCACCTCTGGAGGCACTCTGTCGGGACGCCGAGGGTACTAAAGCTGCGCGAGCGTACGCCATCGACGTGCACTCGGTGGAATCCTTGGATTTAAATGCCGAGGGACATCAACAATGAAATCCGAACACGAAAAATCTTTTCCTGGGGCTTTTCCATTGATGAGTGCGAAGATACGTTGAAAATTATTGTTTTGTAAGTTTTGCAAAGTTTTATGTTACATTGAATAACGGTAATATTTGAATATGTATAAAATACAGTTGATGTTCGTGACTGAGAAAAGTATTGATAGTGATAAGTGCGGATAAAGATTGAAGTTCATTTGGAAGAAATATGGATTCTTGGAATATTTCTGTAAAGGTTTTTCGCTTCGCGTGCGAGAAATCGCTCTTCTCGCACTAGTGGTATAAAGTCGTATACGAAACTCATGCGAGAAACCTGTTCTCAGTCAGAGCCGAAGGCGAGCGTTGCAATCATTCGAGATCAGAAAAAGTATTCATCGTACTGGTATTTCTGAGGTACTATTGTTATCTTTAATCCCTATAGAATGTAATTCTAAAAATTGGGAAATAATAATGTGTTGTTTACCAGGGTAATATCGTCACTCATGCACAATCGGTCATTGTGTACCTTATCGAAAGGTGCCATTAATCAGAAAATCCATGAAACTTGGTGAGAATGACTGAAAAAAATAGAATCAACTTTCAGTTTGGATGTGGATATAGTGGAATGAAGTTTTAAGTTATCCAACCTCCTTGCAGCTGAATGTCTCAACGAATGCGCCTTCTCTTTGCTTTCCCCGCACTCGGATTCGCTGATTGGGATGAACGCGAAGTGAAGATGGGTTCGCCTTAAGCGGAACTCTAGTGTACTTCTTTAATTGGATGATCACGAAGACGAACGTCGTTGCATCCGTGCCTGGATGAATGTTCCGGTCGAACAACTAACCCAGAAGAGGCTGACACGTAGAAGGACTTCGCAGGGTGGCAAATACCCATACAAACGACATAAGCATCGTGGAGAGGAGAGAGAAAAGAAGACGAGAAGAAGGCTCCTCGGTTCCTTGTTCGGCCATCAGCGAAGAGGCTTTGCCTCGCTCTCAGTGGCTCTGCTCTGCCGCTGCCGCTTTCGTCTTACCGTTGCCGGTCGTTCCACGCGTTACCTTGAAGTTCTGTGCCCGCTCCTCTCTTGGATCGTGGTAGAAGGGGCAGAAGGGCATCGACGCGGTAGCAGCAGCAGCAGCAGCAGTGAAGACAGCAGCAGAGGCAGCGGGGCACCCAACACACACCGGGTCATCGCTCCCAGATTACACAAAGTCGACGTAATCCCGTAGCGGCCAAGCGGTCCGATAGTTCGCTTACCCCGCTGATCCGTATCGAGAATCCACCTCCACCCGGGGATCAATTCCTTCTTTCTTCCCACTTTTTTTTTTCCCTTATCTGCCGTTCTTTTTACGACAAGTAAATAGGATCCTTTCGGCGACCATCGAAAAGGTGACCCGGCAATTACCGCAAAGGTGACCCGATAATTATTGTAATTAGAAAAATGTAGGAATTTATTTAGTGGTTCTTCGTTTGTCATATGCAGTTCGTGATTATATTTGTATTATATCATCAATATATCACAAAACTGAGGCAAACATACGGTGTTAACCCACGTAGAAAAATACCTATGTACCATATACGTTCGATATATGGCGCTAAAAAGTTTTATACGTCGAATATATTGTGCATATATATTTTCATTGATGTTTTCCATGCATGGTTAAATGTATCGAAAAATGTATAAAACGTTAAAACATTTTTCGTTTCGCGCGCGAAAAATGTATGTCAAAAGTGAAGCCATAGTTTATTACAGCAGGTATTTCCGAATATACGCGGTGCATGAAACTTTTAACATTTCCAACCGCTATTTTTCCTCGCGCTTAGAGCTGAGAGCGATTTCTAACGATCCATTTATTCTCGATCCATTTCCACAGCACAAAAAGCTTCGTAGCCGGTGGTTTTCCCATACGACAGCGGATTTGCGAGCGATGAGAGTTTGTATGGGCCTCTGTGTTTCCCGGCATTAATTAATCCGTATTCATAAAGAGAGAGAGAAGGAAAGAGCTGTCGCTTTTTTCTTCTCACCAGGAGCGGGGCATGTTCGCCGGAAGCGAGGCTGTGCGAGCACGGAACCATACATATCCAAGGAGCCAGGCCAACACCTACAGAACCAACAGCATCAACAATACAGCCTCCGAGAGAGCAGGCGCTTGTGAAAGCAGACCTATTATAGCCTAGCTATTAGGTGCACCTCGGGGGCCACCGGCAATTTCTAAAAACCTATTAACAAGCCCAGCATCTATCAAGAGCACACGTTCCCTCGCCTCTCCTCTCTTCCCTCTCGCGCCCGAACGAGAAATAACCAAGCGGTCCGTGGGGCTCGTGCCCATCAGCTTTGACCGAGGAATAGAGGACACTCCGGACCACCAATGACGTACAAACCAACAACCCGTTGTGGGTGTCTTTGTGGGTGTTGGTGTCACTATGGTCCAAACAAGTCCCTTCCATCCTCTTCTCCTCTCACACTTTTCATACCCCCGGCAACCCCTATTCTTTCATCCACAACACAGTCCTTATCCAACCCCTGCGAGCCTCGGTGAATTCCTGAGCTTTCCCATTCACCCCCTTACCAACAACCCTTCTCTCAAAACCTCCTCTCGACAATCCTCTCACTCTCCATTTCTGCTCCTGCGTTAACCGCTATTTCTCGTTGAACCTCTTGCCGGATTTTCTGTAACACCTTCAGAGCTGCAGTATTCGGTGGATGGAATTACACGACCGTTGAGAGGAGGAAGGTGGTTGGTAATTCTGAAGAACGGTTTACTTCTTGCAGGTAAATTCTGATATGTGTTATCTTTTTTGTAGTCATTGTGTGTAATTCGCAAAAAATAACCAAGTTTTAGAACGAAAATGTTGGATTTCTTTGTTAAGTACTCTCTACTTTCTAAAATAACTATTACAAGGAAAAAGAAATGAAATTGTCAGTAAATAATTAGTTCATGCACTTGAATAACTAAATGCATTACGAATATATGAGGTGCACCCTGTATAATTATTTTCCAGTTATTTTTACAACAATCCAAACGTAACTTACTTTTGACTAATTGAATACCGTGTACCTTTTTTTAACAAACTTTTTCTTCGATATACGAGAAACCATTTTTTCGAAATTCTGCATTTATAAACAAAAGTCTATGGAAAATTTGTATTTCGCGATAACTAAACTCAAGGATTATGCTCCACGTGCAGTTTGAACAAATTTTGTCACGAGTTTGCCGTGTCCCTTCGTTACTCTCGAAGCCCTTTATGCATTCTCCCTAGGCATAGCGACAGGGACTTGAAACTAATTAAGCAAAGCTTTTAAATCCATGCAACGCATAGGGGGTTTCTACTCTGTACTTTGTATACAGTAGAGCGAGCATTGGCGTAACAGGAAAGGCCAGACCAGTCTGTCCTTCTGTCGTCGACAGATTCACGTCATTGTGGCGAGGCAGTGTGCGAGGTCTCTCCGTTAAACGACCAGACCACGACTTTTGTCGCCGTTAAACGAGTTGAATCACGGTTATTCTCGCGGCGACAAAGCTCGTGCACGAACCCCTCTATCTTTCATTCTATCTCATTCTATCGCTATTCCTGCGGCGGCTCCCTTCTCATCTAGGCCAACGCGCAGCACGTGCTGTCTCTCGGTATACTCTCGGTCGAGTGGACTTCGGGGCCCGTTCTGTTATCGGCCTAGTGTTCGAGTTGCACGAAGCATAGACGAGAGCGTGATAACGAATCCGGTAGTTCGAGGTAATAGAAACGGGACCATCGTGACTCGGGGTCCGGGTCGCTCGTCGCTTTTGTACGTATTTCTGGTTTGACGAGTTACAATTTGTGTCCTCCACTCGATGCTCAAGAAAGCGTCAGTTCAGTTACTCGAACGTTGTAAACGTTTAAGGTAGTCGTTGCACTACATACAGTCAAGGCAATCGAGTATATCGTAGGATTTTAAAAATTGTTTGCATGGGTTTAAAGTGGTCCAAGATGGTAATTTGTAGTCAATTGGTTTTTCCTCATGTTGGAAGATAAATTTTATTTTAATTTATGCCTCGAGGATCGCAGGAAAAAATGTTTATGTCATTGTGAAAGTTAGTTAGTTATACTTTGGCCTCGCCATGGGGTTTATTTAACTCTGGGCACGATTTGGAATTGACTGGTCCATGGATTATTGTAATGGTGTCTATCTATTGCATCTCATTGTTCGATTGCTCGATTGTTCGATTGTTCGATTTGCGAACAGCAACAATCAATCGTACTTAATAAATTCACTGCAGGAATGAGAAATTATCTCAAATGCCATTTTGTCAAAACACGAAAACTGCATTTTTCTGTGTACGCAACTCGAAAGGCATTTGCGTTGACCAAACACACAATTCAGTACAGCGCTGGTTCCAATTTCAAAGAGAAATGCAAAAAAAATAGTAAAACCACGTTTCAACAATGCGTGCGAAAGCCTTTGACTATCAGAGGCCGAAAGAATAATTAAAAAAGAAATGCCTCTTTTGTGTGGTGCCAGTTCTGGAAAGACCATTAAATCCTCTGTGGCACAGAAAACTCGTCAAGTCTAAATATGAAGTGTAGCGAGGAGTGGAGAACGATGCGGTGTACCTTGTGGAGACGCGGGGAAATAGCAAGCTCTCGAGCTCGCAAGCTCGCGAACCGTCGGTGGAGCTTCATAAAACTGGATAAATTTCCATACACCCATACTGTACGATGAAATCCGAGGTTTCATCGTACATTGGCTCGTCGTGGTAGTCGTTCTCGTTGTCGTATAGGTGCTGAGTGTGTCGAGAGACACGATGAGATTGCCGAAGGGGGATGAAGAAAGGAGAAAGAAGAAGAAGAAGCAGAAGAAGAAGAAGAAGAAGAAGAAAGCAGCCGAGGTTGAGGACGATCCGTTGCAACGTTGGTGTGGTGCACTTGCTCGTTGCAATAGCAAGAAACGCCGTCAAGAAAGGTGGAATAAAACGGCACCGAGCAAAGAGACAGCGAGTAGACGGGAGCGCTCCACCTTATACCCTTATTCCCATCTCATCGTCCTCTTCAACCTCTTTTTCTTCGTCGTGTTCTGTACCAGGAGGAGACATTTCGCGAGATAGCCGCTGAAGAGTCTCGAGAGATGTGGGAGGGAGAGGGAGAGGGATAGGAGGATGGGCTGTATTCCTCTGGATGGCTGTATAGCCGAAGTGGAAGTCGGTGGGTAGTGGTGGTAGCGCACCTATTATACAGCAAGAGGAGAAGGAGGTACAGCCATAAGAGATGGAAGTGGTTGCCGTCGAGGGAGGTTGGGCTATATTGCGGTTATAATTTTCCGTATTACCACGTGAAATCGGGAGGAACGATTTCATGTACGTAGAACGTCCTGCAAAGCAGCGATGGTTTTCCTTCCTCCACCCAGTGGAGGATCTCCCTGGTGCAGCTTTGAATCCTCGGCTTCCGCTTGTGAGTACCGTGGACACTGCGTGCCGTGGCGATGTCGCACAAGCCAGGACGCCCTAACCACCGGTGGAGAAAGCGGGCACTACCCTCTCTAACCGCTATACGGCACACTCGGGAAAATCACCCCCTGTAACTTTAATTCCTCGATTATCCTATATTGCCCTGTTAGAGAATATTGCGAGAGAGTGAGAGGGAGTTCCAGACAAGCGTAACCTGGCTCCTTGTTTCCATACTGCTTTGATCCTCTCTTCCATTCCTCTTACCACCCCAACGCTCTCAACGTTATTTCTTTATTTTTCCCCATTCACTCTCTTTCGTGTGCTCGGCTAACCAGGATTCTTTCCGCTGTATGGTGTATCCCTGGAAAAAGCATCATCGCCGAATGGTCAGCCTGAGCACCGTTTTTGTCTTGGTCTATCCACGCGCCTCAATTCTCTCCTGCCTTCCTACTTTCCTACCCCATTCACCTCACCTGTCCCAGATCTCATCCAATCTTCTCAACACTTTACCTGCCGAGCGATACGTAGAACACATCCCTATAACTACGCCACTTATGGCCCTTGAAGCACTCCGGGATTTTCACGTGCTGTCGCCGTTGGACCATGGTTTCAATGGTAGCTCGCATGGGTAGACATAGGCAAGGGATCCTAGCGGTATAAATGCTAAATACTGCCGGTTGAAGCATAATAGTCGCTAATCGGTTCATGAAACGCGTTTGGCGTGTAAGGAACATTACCCCAGGGTGCTTGGATCCTATTCTTGGTCGCTGGTCTTGGCTACCAGTATTTTCGTGACAATGGACACTCTGAAAACCAAGCGTGTTACCGAAGGTGCACGAAGCGAAATTTTTGTGTCGCGATAAGAAAAATCGTTACGTTAGGCGGACGAATCTTTTGTTCAGCTGATTAATCAGTTTTGCCGTGAAATCAGATCATTAAGTTCAGTTGCTTTTGTGCTTTTGGGTATTTTATTGAATGAGACATTTTTCAGGTTTCTTTTAGTTTTAAGCTATGTGGAGTTTGTCGGAGACAATATCATAGTGAAATATTATCGTCAGCACTGTTTTTGTCCTAGACTTTCTGCGCCTCACGCCTTGCGTTCTTTTGACCAGCTGGACCATGTCCTCACAAGATAAACGGCCCTGTGTCTGACAGTACAAGACAAACTACTAATCTACTCGTATTTACCCCTATGGAGGAATAAATAAAGGCGAACGAGTGTGTTTCTGACACCTTTTTTTTTAAATTGCTCATTAAGTGTTTATTGTATGACTCTATAAATTTAACATGTGAGACTTATGCTTTTCAGAATCTGGGCCGTTTGCGGTACCCAAATCTGCAAGCCCTGAAATCTAAAATAAATCTTCACTATTTATTAAACAAATGAAGAATGATGACATTGAATATTTATTTAGAAAACATTTCACTGGGTAACACATTATTTTATGGAAAGTGACAATAATACTCAGGTATCCAATATTGTTTCTCCGTCAAAAGGGATTTTGCTGACACCTTCTGAATCTCTCTGATATCAAGTTATTTTTCAGCACGTCCTTCAATAATCGTTAATAAAAAGGACCACGTAATTATTTAAAAAAATATATGTCTCGCTGCATCTACACCTAATTGTTTTACTAGCCCTCACATAATAATTCCAGTACTAGAAACTCGCTTCCAAGATCATTCGGAAACCCTGCAATGCCCTAATACCCAATAAATGGAGAATTCGAGCGAAAAATAAATGTTTATTGGATGATTTGGAAGCCCAACCATCCTCGAGGTAGTATTCCTAGAGTAACCCTCTAGAAACTGAGCGGTTTGCGTTACCTAAAACTACCCCCCGAGCCTCCCCAGCAATTCCTTTGCATACTCAGGCACATGAAAGTGCAGGGCCCGTTATACGGCACCTCCAATAAACCTCATCCCTATAGATCCGATACGCATAAGATTCCAGCGGTATAAATGCTAAATACCGGAGTCTAACTACCAGACGGCTGCACGCCAGTTTCTCGTAACGCGTTTCGAGTGTAACGAGCTCCATCTCCAAGCGTGGCCCAATCCCATCCTTGGTACTGGCTGTCCCCGGGCTTGGCTGCCAGTACTTTCGTGACAGTGGGCTGCTCTACTCGCGTGTCCCGCACAACCTCGCCGATTGGATCCACACTGTCGGAGGCCCATTCCCTGCATCCCTTTCCACCTTCTTTCTCTACCTACAGGCTTTTTTGCCTTTTTTTTTTGTTTTTTTTCGCCAGTTTTTTCGCACTCTTCCCTTTTCTCCACGCTTTCTCCAGTTCGTTCCAGTTCCACAACGGCAACGTGTGCATCGGGCATTTCTCTTTCTCCTCCTCTACGTTATTTCACCGGATTCGAGGCAGCGGCGCCACCACCGCCAGGCTTTTTCCCTTCAACCCGCCCCTTAATGGAATCGTTTGAGTGCGACGGTTTGGTTCTATCTTGCCGATGCAGATTGAATTGCTTCTCTACCGACAGCGCGCACGATTCCGATGTCCGTTCCCGATCTCTCGTTTCCTCTGACCGTACCTCCGCGTTTCCCTCCCTTCAGCCCACCCCGTTCGCTTTCTGAATCTCCCTCTGACCCATTCGATACTATACCATCACGTTAACCTCTCCTATCCTCGCACCGAGCAACGCCCGGGCCAACGTCGAACCACAAACGATTTTCTTTATCGATACTCTCGAGCCACCCGATTAATTGGAAACCGGACACGATTGTCGAACACGTGAGCCCAGGAGGAAGACGGACGAAGGAAGAGCCAGAGATGGAAGGGACCGCGTGGAGAACATTGGGATTAATAATGGATAGGTACGTGCGCATTCTCCATGTTACACGCTCGCTATTAACTTGATTTGCCATGGTTCTACATCATCCACAACTCGTGGAGATTGGAATTGCGATTGCTCCGAGGCTTATCCTGACGTGACTTCAACAACGCCTGCCATTCAACTTGGTTGCAACGATATTACACGTTTCGATTGATTGTTAATACGGTGACGGACTCCTGACGTCGTGGAATATTGATACGCTGCTTTATGGACCTGAGGGCTTGTTAACTGTACAGTATTTACCCTATAAAATTATCCATTACACTTTACATAGGTCTATGTCGATGGGAAGATGTGTGCAACGTCTTTAAAGCATTGAGGTGCTGAATACTCGTTTTGTCAATTGATTTTAAAGGAAGTAAAGTCAGCCTTGTGTCGTTTACGGCTATGGCATGAAGTGGACAACGACGATATATATTTTATTTAAATAATTTGTTACGCAAGGGAAGTTTTTTTTTTGGTCAGGCGATGATAGGGAATTTACAGGTGATGGTAACTGATTTTTTCCAGGCACTTTTTTTCTTCACACTCGGAAAAATAAAACGAACTCTTAAATTGGAAGACACGAAAGGCTATTCTTTAGAGACCAACAATATTAAATTGTCGGGAAATAAATTCATAGCAATTGAATGATTATTTTTTTTTGCTAAGCTACGAAAAGTCTAGTTTTTAATTTATACGAGAGGGAATTTACCTGTGCTAAATGGTGGTTTAAATTTAATGCTAGATTTTTTACAATATTTTTTACACTGGTTTTTTTGCATATATATTACTTGACTCTATGATAATTACATTACGTAAAAATCCTGAAAATTTGTCTGGATGGATAAATATTAATTTTTCAAATATACTCCGACGAATCAACTTTTAGTATGTTACGCTTAGATAGGGAATTTCCGACGCAAAAAGGGGGCCTTTTTGTATCATACATTTTTTCTCATATTTCGTTTTTGTGGAACATTTCACAAAGAAGAAATATCTGCGGAGTAGCAAAAAAAATGTCTTCGCTGTGGAATTCGCGGAGCTTGCTGACTGAAGCTCTTGCCCGGAAAGCCCTCAGGCCACAGTAGAAGCGGCTGCACAACTCTTCGCCGCAATCTCAGGTAAATCCTCGGACCCGGACAAGTCTATCTGAAAATGTCGGCATTGTGATCGTCGACGTATTACCGGATTATATGTGAAACTGCGATGTACAATGCGCCGACCGGAGACTCGAAACTCGTGGGTCTTTCACAGAGCGATTTGAGGAAACTTGTCAAGAGGAAAAAGGGGTAAAGATCGATCGGAGTTGGAACGGAGAAAGGAAAGAATATTTCAGAGTTTCAAACAATTTCTTGCGGGTAAATGAAATAAATATTCACGTAGATTAAAGAAAAACAAAAATGTAATTTTTGCAAAATCTAATCATCAGCTTCGCATTGTGATTTAACCTCTTTTCAGCCTACATAAATCAATATGTCACTTATTTTTTGTAGATTGCGGCAAATTAAGAAAACTTATTTTTAAAAAATGTTGAACGTCAAGAGGAACTGCTGAGACGCAGCAAAAATTGTAGAGTGGAAAACACTTAATTAAGCGTGAAGAAAAATCGATAAGGTGACACACAATTTGATAAAATGCTACAATAAATTCCGAACTTATGAAAACAATATAATTAAAAAATGTGCATCACTTGGAGCGTTGCATATAAATAAAAACGTAATAGATGCGAGTATCAATTTAACACAAATCCATTTAGTCTCAAGACGCATTAATACAATGAACTGTTTTTATTTAAATTTTTTAATTAAATGAATGTTTCGATAAAAAACAATGATGTACGAACGCATTTAAAAGCGCGTTTAAAAATGCGCCCGTAGAGACGCTGGAATATTGAATAAAGAACGAAGAAAAAAGCGATTTGGAGAAGAGAAAGTGAATGAAAGTAAAAGCTCGGGATTTAGAGACGGAGTTGTAAGTTGGAAAAGCCACGGTGATGATAACAGTGGGTCGACCCGGTTTCACTGCAAAAGAATGCCCTCGCTCGACTGTGCGCGTAGTACGCGTGGTTTTCATGGAATATTGGCACGGGTTTAAGCCTCCAGAGAGGCCTTACGATACCCACAGAAGACCTACAAGATGAAGTTGCTGTTGCTGACGGTGACTGTCGGGGCTATAGGCGAGGCGGCATGGCCGCATCACGTCTGCCCGTAACATTCTCCGCCCGACCAGCACACAACCGTTTCTCTCCAGCTTCTCCATTGCCTGGTTTGGTCCGAATTTTTTTTTTTCTCTCACTTCTTTGCCCTTGCCCGCGCTTGTCTCGTCTCGCAACCGTTACCAACTGGAACCATATTTGACTCTTCCACTTTTTGAGCTCTACCCTCGCTGACCATTCAGAGTAAGTCATGGTATCAGTAATAATTTAATCAGTAGTAATTTTTAATAATTTCCAGCGGTGCCAAATAATTGCATGGATTAAAAATGAATAGTTGTTAAGTTACTTTATAGTTAATTGTGCGTTAGGATTTTTCTGAGTGCAATAAATTATAATTAGGTTTGGACAAATTGATAATGGCCATATTTAATATTTATCTCGAGAATATTTGAATTACAATAATAACTTGGTTTTTCTAACTGTTAGTGAAAAAATTACGAGTTCGAAAGAAAAAGAAATGTAAATCCTCGATAAGTAAGTTCCTGAAGAGGCTCAAATGGCAGCACATCAAAAAAATCACCTTCCATTAACCAAGGCCTTCTTTCGCTTCTATTTTTCTTCAGCATTTATCATACGCTTCTACAGCTACAGCATGGAGATTATTTTCCCAGACATATGGAATATATATCTCGCTAAAAAATGTTTCATATTCACGCAAACACATATCGAAGATATTTATTTCCCATGACGGTACGTCCTCGAAAAAAGTTGTTTACAATTTTCTATCTGGACTCTTAATTAAATTCTGTCTTCGTGTTTGCACTCCTTGAACCGTACACACTGCGTTCCACATTGACGACGACGTTCTCAGTCTCCCATGTCAAGAATCGAAATACGATATCCCCGGAGTATCGAAGGTCCACTGCGGCGAACGCTGAAGACCGCTGGAGCCTACGATGAGAACAAGAGCAAGATGCGAAGAAGATCAGTAGTGAAAGAATAGCGGTCGCGATCTCGTCCTGCGGAGCGCCTCTAGCGGTGGCGTCTCTAACTCCGAACAAAGAGTGCAGCCCCAGATTTCCCGCGCAGAACCTCGATTTCTCACTTTTTGCACAGTAACCTTTGTGTAAAGGTCGTTGAATTAATGTTGAGTAGCATGCAAGCTTCGATTTTACTCCCTCTTTTGTGTAATACAATCCATAACTTTTCCACCACATTTAAACTGGGTTGATAATTATCAATTATCGTGACGAACCTCCAGATGTATACATGAGACATGCACAGATATTTATACTTGATATTTGTAGGGGTTACATGTACATAATTCTAGTCCACACTTGCATTCTCAACAAAACGTGACGCACTTCCGGTACCACAGACAATTTTGCGAAAATTTGATAAAATTGTCAAATAATTTCAGTTCGCAAATGAGGAATAAGGAGAGGGCAATGAAAGTCAATAGACATCCTGAGGAACACCAACAAAAAATGTTGCAACTCCTGAATTTTCAGCCGTCCTCCGAAATCCAATGTAAGATCACGATCATTTTACACAATTTAACATATTAGAATCACGTAACAATTTAACAAAACCAAAAGTTGCTCACTTTAGCAAGTTCTGAGAGAAAGGGATAAAAAAGCGGAAAAAAGAGTCGGATTAGGAAAAAGGGCCGGTGGAAACGAGTGGAAAAATAAAACCTGAAGAAGTGGAAAGAAAAGAGCAAGAGATTATGTGCCATAACGGCAACGTGCTGGACTGGCCAGCGGAATTACTGGTGTGTGCAACGACAACGATAACGCGCGGAAAGGGGTCGCGCGATGCCACCCGGCGGGCACGAAGACGCCGTAAAAATCGTAACTAGGTTATCTCCAGATCCGTTCGACTGTTCTCTGTACCTAATACCGAACCTCCCCCGCGCCTCTCGCGTCGCCTCGGCGAACACCCTGTCATCTGCTATACCTAGTGTGAGCGCAGATTCAATTAGTAATCGAAACTGCTGAGTATCCGCGCGACGATGACGGTCTCGTCGACGACCTGCTGCTGCTATTGATATCGCAGCATTGCCCTTCCATCGCCAGTGCTGCTGGCGCTGCTACTGGCGGGCATATAACGCCGATAATTTGATTATCGGCAATCAATCGAAGAGATTCTTGCGCGCGAACGAGAATTCACGTTCGCGCGAATTGTGACAGCCGTCACTGGCATAAAAGAACGAGAGTCAATGATTGAGGAAAAAAAAAACGTAATAGGAAGGAAAAAAACGCGAGCGCAGACGGCAAGTGGCTTCCATGTGTATTTAATGAATTACGAGGATTGCGCTACTCAACTTTTTATATATCCGTCGTGATATTTTACCTCCACTTACCGAGACTGTCAATTAAGTTTCATTCACTGTTTAAAAATTCAATCTGATATCGCCACTGGCTCCGTGGAGTCGAACACGGATTTATTTCCAATTTATCGCTCCATCTCACTCTCGTCGCATCTCCCGACTCTTCAAGACCATCGACCAATGTGGGCACTCAACTCGATCGCGATGGATGCATAAATACACATTTATTTTCGGTATTGGGCATAGCATGGTTGAGATTTCTTTTCGGCCAACGGAATGGCCGTTATCAAGAGGCTATTCTTCGAGCTATCACATGAAACTCGATTTCTTTAATTCTGGAAAATTGAAAAGTTGTCGTATTTTGTCCTGGTTAAATTACTGAGGCGATTCGGTCGACGATATAAATACTGGTGAAATATAGGTCCTCCAATTTCTATAAATACATAGGTATCGTTTTTCGGACGAATTGTACAGGCATTTCATACCATCACATTGTGCTTTCGTTTAATTATTAATTATGATGTCTGCTTAAGAGCCTTCCGTCGGTTTACTTTCCGGAAACGGAGACGGAAAATTTATTTTCATCAAGAGAGGTAGTTTAAAAAAAATTATAAGTAGCTGCAGAATATTTGGCTTACTTCGAATACGTTTTTAATCCTGCAAAATCCGAAAGTTTATTTTTACTATCGTACTTTTTGCGATTATGCAAGGAATCAATTTTGCTTCTACGATGCAATGATATAACACAGGATATATTAGGGTATGCCGGTTCAGCTATTTTTTTCCTGGACCTTTCTCATATTTATTTTAATAACCTCATTTTTCTAGCGTTTCAAACCAAGCCCTTGCATTTTTTCATTATTACTGTGAATAATATACATATTTCATGAACTTATCGAAGACACGAATAAAAAATGTTTGAGAATTAAAATTGAGAATGCATCGAAAGTAACTTACCACAGTAGCTTGCTAATCATAAATAAAAAATCGTCGAGAACGTCAATTGCCAGAGAAGACCTCCACATTTTCACGTAAAGATATCTCTTATCAAATGCACAAGGTGTCTGAGTGACATAAATCTCAGATTCCATTTTCCTATGTTTAGATCATCCAGTGAATCCAGTCCCAAGTATGAAAGGAGCCGGAAGATCCTGTCAGATGAAATGTCACCGAATCCAACGTTCGCTATTTGACCGAACATCAGTGACACGTATAGATGCACCGCTATTGATTCTTATCGAAAAATTAAATCGATCGTCAGACGAATCTTTGTACTCCATTTTTTCTCTGCACGCCCATCTATCTACATTTAAACATTTAAATGAAGAAAAAAATGGAAACACGTCTGTAAATTCGGGAGTAAAAAATCATATCACAAATCTCGAAGGCAACGGAGGGAGTTTCGAAGAATTCTTGCGATACAGAAACGATAGCAAGCACGAGCCGAGCAAGTCGAACAAAGAAAGCGTTCATCCAGCACAGGCTACAGAAGCTGGAGTCCCTCGAGTGATAGAAAGAGTTCCTTCGCTGGTCCGCCCTCTCGAAAGAACCTAATAAATCTGACAACGATATGCACCGAAAGAGATAGTGGGAAAAAAAAAAAAAAAACGGTGTAGACCGTGTGGAAAAAAGTTCAGAAGGGCAAAACGTCCTCCTCCGCTCCCGAAGTTGGAAGGAATGCGTGAGTAACGCCCAAGGAACGGGACTCGTATAGCAGTCGTTATACGAGGCCGTTGAGAATGCGTGAACGTATAATAAAACTAGTATATATATGAAGCACGTTAAGCCGGCGCAGCCTAGCATATATAATATACGATATACATAACTATACAGTATATTATGTATACAGACTTCTCGGCACTGTGGAGTCACGTCCACGTGACTGTAAATCGAGAAAACTTCAAACACGTGACGCCAACCCGAGAAATAACAGACTCTCAACACGAGCCTGGCTCAAGGGTGCGATTTTTTGTGAGCCTCCTCGACCGAGACCATGAATCCGGCGTGTAGCTTCTGAAATCAAGTTCGTTCGAATTATTCGCAAATTTATTTCCATGGTGTTTTATATTAAGGAGAGAAAATAATTTGTTGCCTATGTGAGCTTGTTTAAAGGGGTTTTTCCAAAAATATTTCGGCGCATGTGGCACTAATTGGCTTAGGTGGAGTGAATTAAAAAGGTTATTAGTCGAAACATTACTGAAAATCCAAGTTTTGGAAAGGTCGAAAAATTGTGGAAATAGAATGTTTAGTAATACATTTTTTTTTTTCTCCTTTAATACGGAATTTATGTACATTTTTTTATATTTAGTCTAGGGGATGTTTTTTTTATCAAAACATAGTTATTTCAGTCACACTGTAATTTGATTAATTAAGCAACACGCTTGATAGTGTGTAAAAAGTTGCCACAATGTAAAAGATCGGAAACAACAGATTTGGCGATGCGTGGCATTTTCCATAGCTTTTTTTTTACTGATAATAAATATAATTTCGACTGAAATCTATAGAACCTGCTCTAAAAGATACAAGTAAATGATGACGTGAAGTAAATAGAAATTGTTTTTTTTAATTAAGAATTACAGAAAATCCAATTTTTGGAAAGATCGAAAAATTGTGGGAATCAAATTTTTAACACATATTTTGTTAGATTTTTTTTCTCCTTCAATATGGAATTCATGTACATTTTTTATATTCAGTGTAGGGGATGTTTTTTTTTATCGAAACATAGTTATTTCAGTCACACTGTAATTTGATTAATTAAACAACACGCTTGATAGTGTGTAAAAAGTTGCCACAATGTAAAAGATCGGAAACAACAGATTTGACGATGCGTGGCATTTTCCATAGCTTTTTTTTTACTGATAAAAAATATAATTTCGACTGAAATCTATAGGACCTGCTCTAAAACATACAAATAAATGACGACGTAAAGTAAATAGAAATTGTTTTTTTCAATTAAGAATTTGCTCTCCCATAGAAAGCCTCATGGAAAACATATAAACGAAGATGACCTATAAACTCGGTTGCCCTGTTGTAAAAGTTTGAGTTATACGCAAAGTTAACGCAAGACATCCAACTGATAAAAAGAAGAAACAACTTAAGTCGTTTTACCGATATAATAATTTCTCAGTGGAAGAGCTCTCTTTTCCCCCTTGATGTTTGTTTTCCCAGTGGTACCACGTTTCTTTTCCCTTGCTGAAATCAGGATCATGGTTATGGTTGTCTTTACGAAAAATAATTTAGTATCAACATCAACATCCTTGCGAATAAAAAAATGTCATAAACTTTATAACCCTGCGTGAGGCCATGTGAAGGGCACTTGAAAAAAATGCAACGTATCACCGAGTGTTGTGCCACTTAACTCCCATAGCGAATAAAAAAGAATTTTATTTCTTTTTTAGCAATAAGTTTCTCACAAAAAGTGGACGGTAGGCCAACAACTGTGTCGTAATTTCGACACAGTTACTTACTGAGCTTAAAAAAGGCTAGTATCGTTATACATTTTCGTACAATAATTTTAGAAATGAAAAAAAAATCATCTTATTACAGCACAACAAGTACATCCACCAAGTAGTTCTTCAAGTTATTTTTTTCTATTTTTAAAAATATACTTTCTCAATAGCGTAGCTGAGAAAAGGTACGTTTAATCTTAAGATACAAGGAACGAAACAATCCCAACAAATATGTGAATAAAAAAGAATTTTTATTCTTTTTTAGCAATGAGTTTCTCACAAAAAATGGACGATAGGCCAACAATGTCGTAATTTCGACACAGTTTTTACCTGAGTTTTAAAAATCCTGGTATGATTATACATTTTTGTACAATAATTTGAGTAACGAAAAACAATTCATCATATTACAGAACAACAAGTACATCCACCAACTAGTTCCTAAAGAACTTTTATTTTCCTATAAAAAAAAAAAACAATTTCTCAATAGCGTAGCCGAGAAAATTTGCGTTTAACCTCAAGGTAAATAATACAAGGAACGAAACAATCCCAACAAGTGCCTTCATGGTCTTCATATTCCCGACTTGTCCTTTTCTTTTCTTTTGCATACAATAAGATTGTTCCATGAAATGCAAGATAAGCCAACAATGTTGCAACTTTGTGACCGCGGTCCAACTATTTCATTTAAGGGAAGTTTCAGCATTTAATGGAAGGAGAAGTAACCATCAGTTACCCAGTTCTTGGAGTGTAATTTTCTTTCCATTTTCTCATTAGCGTGGCGCAGATGGTGATTGTTTCCGAGTAAGAGAGTTTTCGCGCTTGACCTTACGGCGAATAATACAAGGAGCAAAACAGCCCCGACAAGTACCTTTCTGGTCATCACGTTGCTGACTTCATCATCTTTTTATTGTGTTGTTGTTGGCTTTTTTTTTTTGCGCTGCTGCTGCTGTTACGCCGAGACGATCCCGGTGAATGGAGAGATTTGCCGCGGTTGTCGGACGACGAATCGCGGAGTCGTTCGACGATAAAACCATGACGACGTCGCTGGGATTTCCAGCCACCAACTGGCGCGGTTTTCAGTACAGATGCAAGATTCTTCCTCGCGTCACGAGGAGAAAAGCGGATAAAAATGAAAGGATCTTTGCCGCGAGACAATACCTTCCCGTGAAGGAGAAGAAGTATGGAGTAAGAAAGAGAATAAAAGAAAGGAGGAGGCGGAGGAGGTGGAGAGTCACCGAGTATTTGCTCGAGGAGTCAAGGTTTACCTTTCGTTAGAGCCCCGGTGAGAATAGACCAGCTACTCAACCCTGGCGTTCGCGTACAGCAGAGTTTTTGGCATGTACGTATACGAGCAACGTTTTTTTCTTCCTCTTCTTTTTTTTTTTTTTCATTTTACGTTTTTTTATTTTTTTATTATTTCCTCTGCACTCGTGCGGCCGCCGTGTATATTCGTTCAATTTCCGAGACACCGCGCATTCTCAGGAGGAAGGAAAGAAAGAAAGAGCGAAGCATGTAGGAAGAGACGAGAGACTGGAGGTTGAAAGCAGAAGAAAGAGGGTGAAGAGCACCGTACCGGACCTTGTCGACAATGAGCTCGTCGCCTGGACTGCGGATGTGAAATTTTAATCGAGTCACCGACGTGCAAACGTCGTTTGCGGGCGAATCGTCGTGAATTCCAACGTTGTTAGTACGGCCAACGTTTTCCCTCGAACGGACCCGAGGCGGAGGATTTTAAAGACTGTTTATGTCATCTGGAAAATTAGGACTTATTTCCGTACGTTGAACAGTGGTTTCGTTGAAATTGCAGCTTTTCAATGGTTATTTTTAAACCCTCGATCAAAGAAATAATTATGTATAAGCTTACACGCGCTTTGTCTCTTTCTTAATTGGCTTTTGGTTCTATGTTAAGGCGGCTTTCTTCAGGTTCCCGGCAAAGACCAGAATTTCGTGTTCTAGGGAAGTAGAAGCATTCGTTCAGACCCTTTAACTTATTATTAACCGCGTGTATTTAGTTATTCCACATAGAATGACTGAATAAATAATTATAATTAGGTTTTGGATTATTTCATCAATAAAAACTCTCAAGAAATATTTTTAATTACGTAGCAACAAATGTGGAACTAATAAAAATAATAAAAATCATCAATGGAACATCACGTTGATGAACCAAACGTCATGAAATCCCACGATTCACACAAAAATCACCGGGCAGCTGAAAAAAAAAATCTTCGATATTTGTATGATCCCATTTTTTATCACGTTTGATTGGGAAGCAGTTCAATACCGTTTCACCTATTTTTCCCCACGTTCTTCGGTAGATACACCTTCGGGTACAATTTTCGAGTGCCGAAAGTGTATCCCACGAAAGATTGTCTCGGGGGTATAGTTTCCGGCCGATGATTCGTCGATTGAAAATCGTGCAAGCGGGAAAATTTATCAGTAATAAAAATAAAGCGCGAGGGAAATCTCTTTGCACAAGCGCGGCAATCGCGAAGGAGATATTTCGACGATCTCGTCGAGTGTACGTATCTCAATCCAAGTGTCCTCAGCATCGAGTGAAGAGTCCTCTGGGGGTTGCGCGAAGCGTTTGCCGCGGCGCTCGTGTCGTCATAGAGAAGAAATGAATGAAAAATATTGTCTCCCGCGCACACAATGGCCTCGAAATATAGCGAAACGCGGTCTAGCGGTGTCGAGGGGAACTATATATGTGGCGAGCGGGAATCCGAGCGGGAAGCACAGCGCTGTCTCGTAGTCGACACTTCCTGATGGTAAAAGGAAGCGAGTTATAGGGAGGATTACGAGATTGCCGCGGGGGGATTACGTAGATGGCTCTGGGGACGTCCAATCTCAAGGATAAACACTTTCTGACGTTCTTATACCGCCTCCTCTCTGTGAACCTCTCCCCCTCTTCGTCCTCTTCATTCTGCTGGCCATGAAAGCGATTTTTCCTACACGAATACCCGACACTCGTACTTTTTCTCAATACCGTACTTTATTTTTTTTTTCCACCGTTTCGGCGCCAGTGTCGCGCTCGTTGGCTCATCTCAACGCGTAGTACAGCCAATCGGCCACCAGAGGGAGAAGAGCACAGAGGGAGAGAGAAAAGTGATCCAGGAAACGACCAAAAGTAGTTGGAAAAACTCATTTTCGCGAGGCACGCGGCATCGCACCTCGCGGCAGGCGGTGGAATATTAAAAATTTAATTATAAAAATACGTCTCGGTATAAGTTTGAGTCGTTCGTTGCGCTCGCCGAGGGAGGAACAAAGAATAAGGCGTGAGAGGCGTTTGGTAGTTGAGCTTGTATTCTTATACCGCCAGGATCGGAAGATGGCGCTTTCTCGGTGGTGGAAGGGGTTTTGTCTTTCTTTGCTTGGTATATTTGTGTCGGGGTTTCTCTTTTTTTTTTTTTCAACTACGGCAACGAACTAACTTTTCATTTGTGCTAAGTGCTAACGGCATAAGCAACAGCGAGTCAAGTCGCGTTCAGCCACTTTTTCCTCGTCGGAGGAAAGAGAATAAAGAAAAAGGGAGAAATGCATGCAGCGATAATTAAAAGCTTCTCTGATTTGTTTTGTTTATTCACCGTCGAGCTATCGATTCCTTTGTTTCTTTATTCCGTTGGCTGCGCGATTCTATTTTCCTCGTTGTCTCGTTTTCTCGAGTTTCGCAATTCTTTTATCGTTCCCTGAGCCGTTCGAGGTCCCTCGGCTCCCCAGGCGGCGGCACTCGAGGCCGAAAGTCAAGTGGAGGCGGCCAGAAGAGATCCGGGAAACCGGGGAGCGGAAAGGGCGCGAGTCGGGGCTCTTTGGCCTCTTGAAATTTTTCAAACGTCGCGGGGTACGAAATCAGAGCGCCGCCGGACATCGCTCGCCACATCAAATAGCCTTTCAGTTCGTCCACTCGCGTTTCTTCTCCTCATCCTCGTTGTAGTCACGAGATTAAATCTTCCGGGCTATCGAATGGAAATCTAAAACGCTGCCACAGGCTCTTCTTTCCACCACCATCTCGTGTATCGCACGCATTCACATCCCTTAGTCCACATATGCAAATATCCACTACGGATCACCGAAGTATTATATATATGAAAATACAAGTGCAGGTATAGAACTTTTTGCTACAAAATATTACTATTATCTCTCTACGTTATAAAAATATTCAACCGCTACGTCTAAAATCAAGTGAAAGCGAATTAACACCTAATTAAGCTTTCATTTTTGCAAGCCCATCATTGGCCACCTAAACCCTGATTTTCCCAAGTTCATCATGGGGCCCCTAAACCCTGAGTTTCCCAAGTTCATCATGGGGCCCCTAAACCCTGATTTTCCCAAGTTCATCATGGGGCCCCTAAACCCTAATTTTCCTAAGTCGACTATGGGCCCCCTAAATCCGGATTTCTCCAAGTCCCCAAGCTTGGATTGTTCCAAGTTCATCATGGGTTCCCCGATCCTAGATTTTCCTGAGTCCCTCAAGGGCCCACCACCTCCGATTTCCTCCGACTCCGACATCTGCTCTTCGAGCGTAGAAATGAATACCGAAAGCTACTTTTTTGCAATCGTAGCAGCCCAAATACATATTTTATCTCCCGAAGTTACGTTCTTTGAATCCGTAAAATTATGTTGGACGAAGTATATTCCTACCGAGGTATCTTTTTGTATCGCTATCTCTAAAGCTTTCCTCTCGAGAACGTATTCCCTTCGAAATCCCTTATACCCATTGCGAAACGGAGGACTCTCTGTCTATCTTCGACTTTATTTATTCTCTCTTCCTCTTCGGTGTCTCTCTCGACGCCGAAGTGTCCTAGACCCGAGAGTCGAGCATTTCCCTGCGGCGTACCGCGCGAGTCACTCGGAGATAAGGTAAAACTGGTTTACCAGAGCACGGAGAGCATGCGATGCTGTGCTGTGTGTTGGCGAGGAATGACGGGTTGGCTGCACTCGTTGATTCTTCTCATACGGGCCCCCAGTCGACCGTGAACAATGAAACTATCTAAAGCGTTAAAGTGTAGGTACTCCTCGCCTTATCGACGCTTGTTTTTGATGATGCTGACGGTCTCACTGCCGTCAAAGTTATAGACTTATCACAGGAATCCTTAGAAATGTCTGCAATAAGCCGGTCAGTTTCACCTAAAACGACCGGGATACACAAGTAACAAACGCCAGGTATCGCGAGTCGATATACCGAGAGTGAAGTTGTTCAACGTAGTTCAGCTCTTAGTAGAAGTGTTCGCAGATACTCTCGTTGTCAGGCTTATCGTTAATAGGCCCACGGAGAGGGAACTGTACATTTTAATCCGTTTACTTCAGAGGAACAAAAAAAAACACCAACATTTTCATCATCACCAACGTCGATTCCGCTAATACGAAGAAGTTGACGTCTTCCCCCTGATTATCGTTTTTTTACCAATTAAGGGGGTTAAGTCAAATCCGATTATTTCCAAAACTTGGATTCTTCTTGGCAGATAAATTACGTTCAATTTCTGCATTGGTATACATGCGATTTGCAATAATTGTCAAATTCAACGTTATAAAAAATTGTTCATTTTTACATTTTCTCGTAAAATATCTCTTGAATATTCAAAGATATTGTTTTTTATTTGATTTTTTTCAAGCACTATTTTCCTTGCATAAATTATGTTAGAAAATAAAATAGTAAATGCATTTATTGTTACAAAAAAATATATACAAATTTAACGATTATTTTATCCGTAATATAAAGCTTTCCATTGTCCTTCATTGAATTTTCTTCAGTATATTTACAGTTGTGAAGCGAGTTTGTCTTGGAAAATTCTGCAGTCACGTTCTCGACCATTAAATACAGAGGTACAGAAGGAGGACGGGGGAAAAAAAATGAGGAGCCAAGGAGATTACGAAGAATTACGCGACAGGTCGATACTTATTAACGCGTCGATGCCTTACTTCCGTTCTTCTTCTGCGGCACCGCTATGACTAATACCAACTTACAGTGCGATGCCGGTATTACTGTATCCTCTTGTCAAGACTTTTAAGACTCATCTTTCCTGTCCGTGGCCTTATACCGCGTTGGACTGCACCTACAAACGCCGCAGTACCGCATATGTATGGTTCAGATGGAGAACCAGCGTTCACCAAAAGTCGTAAAGCGTTGTAGCCAGCGTTTAATGCCCGCTCAGTAAGACCACAGCACAGCCGAGCCTGAGCTCGATGGTTATTTCATTTTTTTTTCTTATTTTGCAATGCTTCCGTGTGCATACGTATCTACAACTCACTTTGTAATAGTGGAACGCGAGATCCGGTTGAGCAAAGCATGTGCCGTGCACGTATGGTTAACTAACATGGAGAATGGGAAATGCAGCAATGTGAAAGAAAACTCATATTTTCCAGGCAGCTGTTTTTAATCTTTTATAAGACGGAATACGGAGCGGAGCTTTTGAATTTTATGAAAGTTACTTTTAACTACCTCGTGAAACGCACGTATAGGAAAATGTTTGAACAAATTTATGGGCTCAACATTAAAAAAGTTGAAAGCTCAACACTGTACTTTTTTTATTATAAAAGAAATTATTTTGGACGTTCGTCTCGCAAATCACAAATTCTTGCCTGGACATTCGACGTCATGGACAATAGGGTAATGTCAAAAATTTGAATCATTGCGTTTAACTTTTTGCGACGCGGTGAGAAATATTTTATTTTTCAAGCTTGAGCTTAATTGTTATTTTTTACCTGCCACAGAGACGAATGTGAATGTTATTTCGATAAAAAGTTTGATTTTCCCTGCAAAACCTCATGGAAATACATGGAAATTAGAAGGATAAACGAATACGACATATAAAGTAGTTTACCTAGCGGTAAAACTTTGAGTTATACACAAAGTTTCGTTAACCTAAGACGTCGAACTGATAAAAAGAAAAAAGCAACTTAAGTCGTTGCGCCGATATAATAATTTCTTGGCGGAAGCCCTCTTTCCTTCTCCCTCTTGGCGTTCATTCGTTTTCCCTGTGGTTTTCCGTTACCGACTTTCCCAGATTTTCCTCGCGGGCTTTTCCGTGTTACGAATTCATTACAAAGTTTTTTTCTACTCCGATGCGAAGCGAGCAAGCGAGGGAACATCGCGTTTCTCTTGCTTCTTCGCTTGCAGTCAGGGGGCGCTCCGCTCGTGTGTGAAACGCAGATAGTAGAGTGGGTTGCGCGGGGCGGACACAGAGGGCGCTGCTGCAGTCCACATCCCTGAACTCTCGGTCAGGACGTCCCGTACATGTGCGCACCATGTTTCTCATCTTCATTGCCGCTTGTAATTTGAATTCAATGTTTAAATTGCAATTTCTTTGCGGTTGCCGGGCTTGCGGCGAGGATGAGAGAGAGAGTTGTGTGCAAATAAACACAGTGGTATTATAGATGGCGAAGGGCATTGAGAGTGGGTAGAGCTTGCTGTCTTTCTATATGGTGTACGCTCATAATAAATACCAGCTCGGATAATATTCCCTTGTCTATACAAGGCATTTCATGTCAACTCAACGCCTTTTTGTGCCCTCGGAAATTTCTGTAAGCAACTAAACATTTTTTAATTGATAACATACAAAACATATACAAATACCGGTAGCTCAATTTTTTCTAAAAAATATCTTAACCTAATAAATTTGTATAGCGATCATCGAACACTGATTTTTTTGTTTAATATCATTGAAATTATTGATATAAAAAATATATATCTCGAGAGTTGCAAATAAAAAGTGTCTCGCATGTTCGTTTGTGAGTTAAGAAACGAGGTATTATAAATTCGATCTGGCGTTAAATTACCCGTATGTATATAAGAAGTGGAACGAGAGTACAAAGTTTTGCCGGTAGTACGGACGTGTACTACGAGAAGCTACAGTCGAGGCAGGGCATAAACCATTCAACGCATTGTAAGTGCATTATGGCTATTTAGATAGATATGTATGCGTGTCTATGTGGGCGCATAGAAGTTGCAGCGAGAGTGCAATGCATGCTTCCTATAAATATGAGCGCAGCTAATAACCCCCGAGGGGCTTACTGCTCGCCGGGCGCGAGCGGAAAAGGTAATTCGTTTACTTACCTTGGCGCCAGCACAGATAGCAGCACCAGGCGGACAACGAAGGGTGTATGGGCTTTAAGCGAAATGAGGAAGGCGAGAGAACGAACAGAAGAGGGAAAATTTGTAGCGTGCTTGTGAATCTACAATGGTAATATAGTATTTCGTTTTAGAGGCGGACTTAATTTCATAACCAATCATCGTGCCAAGTTGTTTAAGAGAGTTCAACAATAATTTTTCATAAAGAGTATTTAAAAATCGTTATCAAACAATTAGATTTTTTCTCCACCCTCGAGTAATACCAATTAATTCCCCGTTGATTTTCACAAAGAGATAGGGTACATACCCTGTGAAAAAAATGGCACTTATTCATTAACTCGTAAATTAAATATAATCTGCAATTGTGATACAAAATTAAGGTACTTTTGCAATGAAATGAAAGTAGGTCCAAATAAATTAAGTACTTTTACAATAGAATTAAAGCAAATTATTAAAATTACTGTGCCAATAAATTTGTTTGATTTTTTTTCACAGCATTTTGTTGATATCACCAGCAAAAAATCGTAACTCTGTCGAAATATATTTTTTTTACTTAAAATTAAATTTGCTCTACCAACTTTAGAGATATTTAATGCCGAAAAGAGAGAAAATAGCGAAAGTTAAGTTGATCAATCTCGTAGCTCATTGAAAAGGGTTTATTATAAAAGAAGGAAAATAAGGCAGTGTGCAATGTTCGACTTTGTGCTCGTATTTTGATAAACTTTAGTGAGTAATTAATTAAATTATAAAGCTGCATTCTTTTTTATGAGTTAATACAGTTTCCCATGAAGGGAAGAAGATAGATAAAGTAATTGAGAAAATGAATAGCGAAAGCTTGAAAATAATCAAGAAAATATGAAAATAAAAGTACAAAAAAAGGGTGAAGGGAGATAAGCGGGGCTTAGAAAAGAAGAAAATAAAGAATGAGGGTATAGAGATGTCGTTGTTGAGGGGCAATATCATAGAGGGTATGGGATGTGCTGCAACTCGAGAATATATGAAAAGAGCTTGGCGTCGCCTTTATTAAGAGCCAAATTGGCGCTTTGAAAGGGTTGATAAAAGCTTCGTGGAGGAATATATCCCTCGTTCGCTACAGCTCCCATATTTACTTAATTTTGAAAAAATGTGAGTAAAACACCCTGCCGGCATATCACTAAATAAATAAACAAACGTCCTGTTTTCAGGACAAACAAATATATGTTCATTCAAAGCATACGAACATTACAGGAATCTGACTTTATAAATTTTAATATCCATTTGTTAATAACGAAAACAGTTTCTCTACCTCTTTTGCGTACATTTATTTATTCACCAGGCAGATATCAATGTATTATGCATATATATATATAAAGGTGAATGTAAATTGTGAATACGAATCGATTATTTTTCGTCATTTATTGCGCAATGCACATGCGATATGCGACACTGTGTATCAAATTCCCCAAACACTTTTATCGAATTTTCATACGAACAGCACCGGAAAAAGTGCACCTGTAATATTGTCATTAATTTCAAATCAAACGAAATAATTCGTAAGATAATTGTCAACGACCCGGTGCAGGATTTAATCGTTATTAAATTTCAAACCGGGCACTGCAATCCCAAAAACTCGTGTCGACGTTCGCATGCCCATAGTTAAATACCAATTCATTAAATAATCACGTGTTGCAATTTTCAATCACCGGATTATCGATATCCATCGGTCTGTATTACATTTTTTAATTACGCACAAATGCCTACACATTTTTATCGGAAAAACGGAATCATTTTTTTTTTTCAGTGCACATGAAATGAATTAGTATTTCAATTTTTGAACTGAAGATTGTTCAACGTCATTAAATTTGTATGCAGAAATTAAAATTGAGCGGTACGGTACAAAGTACAGGGGAAAAGTTTGTCCCGGGGTGAATTTAAGTCCGACCGGAAGACGAGCATCTTAAACGGATATGGCAACTCATTTAACAGTGATATATACAACGCACGAAGTTCATTACTCTTTAACGCTCCCGAGACTCATTATACCGCCGCGATACTTTGTGCCTTCCCTGGAGAGCTTCTCGTTGAAATTCTGATTCAGTATAAAACGCTGCTGTGCGATGCGAGTGGGCTCCTGGTGAACTCCTCCTATCATCCCCTCGCAGCTCCATATTCGCGTGGAAATGGCACGTACATATATACTTCTGTGAGGCAGCTTGTGCACGGAAAACTTTTACGTTTGCTCGGGCGTTCGTCTACAAGCGTAGCCTCGTCTCGAAATCAATTATGCGAATATAAAACTCTATCACAGTGTAATACATAACACCAAACAGTTCTGCATAACAACGAAGCGCCTCATGCGCATAAACAACGTGTCAGCGACAGTTTTATCGCGGAGTTAAAAGGTAAAGACAGCGGAGCTAACAGTGAGCCGCGCGTCAGGCTTTCACTCGAAGCATTGCAACTTTTTTAGGAGTTGAGCTGTCGCTATAAAAAAAAATAAAAAAATAAATCGCCCGGGAACCACCACCGGAAATTTATGTAGGTGAGGTATATGCGAAAAATAGTGCACTTTGGTGCATAAAATATACGATGCATATATTTTACGTGCACGAGGCATTCTCTGTCAGTTCGCCACGCTTTTTTATTCCTGATATTTCTCATAATCTGCAAGACTTTGCATACTAATGTTCACTTTTTTTTTTTTTTTCATTTTGCCGGTTAAACGTTCATTTGAAAATTCATTGAAAATGTCATGGTGACATTTTCTTCAGATTCCACTGCGTCGTTTGTAGGCCACGCAATGGAAAATGTGGACTCTCGATTTTCGCGAAAGGCGCTGAATAAATTTACAGGATCTGCTTCTGAACATTACAAAAAACCTCGGTCAGGATGAAAAAGGTTGCAGTGACAGCGAATACCTCACGTAATTTTTTTTTTTCGACACGTATTGAAATCTATCGACTGTTATTTATTATTTATTTAAACACCTGCGTGCGAAATTCGTTTCATCGAGTTTGCGTAGCGTGCGACAAATGCTCCATTCTCACATTAAATGTGATGGGTTGTTTGTCGTGTACGAAATTAGTCGAGTCTCTTGCGAGATAAAGACGTTTACTCGTCTCGCTGCGTGTTCCTGAGTATCTTGTTTCCTATCTTTTACGTTATAACGACTGTTAACACACTTTCAGACGTGTTGTTTATTCATGGTAATGAGACGTCAAAGGAATACGCTTGTAATTGCGTAGAAAGGCGTTACAATGCGAAAGATAGAAAACAACGCACTTGCGAAGCACTCGGTTTTCACAGAATATTAATCCACTGTAATGATGGTCCATGTCGCTGTGTCAGCGAGTCTTCGTTAAATTAGTGACAGCATGACGTCATTTTCTAGCCTAACTAAAAAAAAATTCTAAGCTAACAAATAATCTAATGCTATCACGATTTCAGCAAATGATTCTCTGGCCCAGCGAAACCATTTTTCTCGTGGGACCAACGCACGATGGTAAAAAAAAATGACAAAAATGCTTCAGTTTCTGATTGTTATAATGTCAGTTCCGAGAACCAATTTCTGTCACCATAAACAAATTAATCTCAAGGATTAGAATATACACGTCAACATATAGCATCGTATAAAAAATCGTCTGCTCCAGATTTACCATTGGGTCCATTCAGAATGAAGAGATAAATGCTTGAACTCACTGGCGTACTGTAACTTATCCATTCCATGTTTCCTTTTTTTTTCTTCGCAGTAATATACAGAGTTATAAGTGCGAAAAACGACTTTTTTTTTCTAACGTGTACAAAGTTGGTAAAGAATGGGTAGAAACAAAGTGCCGAGTGCAGTTTGTTCGGAGCCGGGTTAGGGAGGCCCAAGTGCATTTTCATCCTATGCATCTGCCTAATACATTGTTGATACCAGCAAAGGAGCGAGGTATATGGGGGAAACGTGAGAGAATGAGGAAAAGCTGGTACGGGAAACGTGCTGCTTGAGAAAACTTGGGTATCGTTTTGGGTGTGGAACTGAAAATCAAGACGCGATCAGTCTCGGCGTCACGTGCTTCAATCCATAGCCTTGTTGGAGCACTGCTCTCTCAAGCATATACACACTCCTCACACACTATATGGTTATACCCCGAGTATGGTACTCGCGTGGCGTAACTTTTCACTCAGGTGCTACCAGCTGAGCGACTCGAAACCTTACGCTTACGTTGTACGTATTCAAGCGAATTTCTCGTTAGTTACATAGGGACTACCATGACTATCTCACAGTGTGTGCTCTTCTTCTTGTGCCCTTCTGTCGCCTTTCTCCTGGCACTGGAGACTGCATATCGCACATCTGAGAAGCAGTAACTGTACAAAATTGGCCAGACGCTTTGGCAATACTGTAAATCCACAGAAACTATCTCCACACGAATCTTTACCCATGTGGGAATCTGTCCGGGCGTCCTACTTTCAGGTTCGATTCTGGTCGGGATCTGGCCAGGATTCTCCAAACTGTTTTTTTGCTACTTGGAATCCGAACAGATCCTAAATTGATTTCGGATTCTTCATTGGATGACGTATTTGATGATTAATCAGGATTTTCAAGGGTTACCATAACGTCCATTTTGAATCTAAATGGATTTTGGATCGGATGCCAGTTCTGAATGACACGCAGTATTACCGGGAATCAGGATTTCTTGGGGTTACCATAAAAAGGGTCTATTTGGATTCTGAATAGTTTTCGGGTTGTCATTATTATTAACTATTATAATTTCTATAATCTGTCTTTCTTTTATTCTAAAATGCTTTATATTTTCCTATTTGTTTCCGCATTCACGTTATTGCAACAACTTTTGTTCCACTTCTTCTCCAATATCTCTTCAAGTTCCATGAAGAGAGTCCATATAAACTAACAATTAATAACCCTCATCTTATACTTGCCAGCACCTCAACTTCTTTGTGTAGAATTTGTGTCAGAACAAAATATCACTTGCGAAACGATACCATTATGACATAAGTAAAGTGCACGGTATAGTATATATCGTCTTTGTGAATGAGGCAAGTAAAGAGAGTTGTTGACCGAGGACCAACGAACAACCATTGGTTTCCAAATGTACTTTTAATTGTCGAAGATCCTCGAGCGGTGAAACGCAGTAATTTCAAGCCGAACGAGAGAGAGAGAGAGAGAGAACGTTGTCACGGGTTGAGGTCTTTGATCTGCAGGGTCTCGGTTTGTTGTTCTCGCTACTCTTCCTTGCATCTCCCTCGTCTTCAGCATCCACCCGGTCTATTAGAAAGCTCCTTCTTCCTTTCGTGTTTTCCGTCGTCACGCCGTTTTATTTCTATCTCCTGATGATTACCGACCTCCTCGCTTTTGCCGGGTACGAGAGAGAGAAAACATAGAGCCGATGAAAAGCGTTAAGTCTTCAGGGATAAAAAAACAGGCGGAAAAGCGAAGTAGTGAGACGGAGAGATATTAGACCAAGCGTCGCCTCTTTTCCTCGTTCTTTCTCATTTTCCTTCATGCTTCTAAGACTCCGGACTTACACGTGTTTTCGTGCCCGCAGACCCAAGTCATGATGCACTTGGACAAAGAACAAAGAACGAAGAAGTCTCTCAAAGTCGCAAACTTTTCGGGGACTCGCGGAGACTTCTCCGCTGTTCGTTACAGTACATGAGAGTGAATATACTGGATTTCGACCACTAAAAAAGTTACCATACTTTGATAACTCAAGATTTAACCCAAGAAACCACTGATGGAATGTCTATGCGTGATTCTCATGCAGGTTTCTGGAAATATGACTTCAATGCTGGGCGTTGTAAATTTTATAGGCTAGTATTCTTGATTATGATTTTTTTGTATATCGTAAATCTCTCTGAAAATGGTTTAGATGATTTCTAAAAAATTGACAAGGTTTGATATAATATTATCAGTAGTAATTCCGCAAGAATTTTGTTGGATGCAGACAAGACCGTCAAGTTTTCCAGGGCAACATTTTTCGATTGTTTGCGTTGCAATGTGATATTATAAACAAATATTTAGTATGAAGTTATTAGTTGAATTGATTATTACGACTCCGTACAGCATTTGTAACTTCATAACGTCGATGCCATAATTTTGCTTGAAATTCATATTTAACCTGCGGAGCCCAAGAAAAATTCAATGACCTCGATATCGTTTTGGTTTGTACAAAAACAATTATTTTTTATGCTTCGTAATTTTCCCTTATATTTTGCGATACGTTGAACCGCCGAGAAAACCACGGTTACCTTTTGAAAAAAATAAATAAAAATAAAACCATACCACGGATTATCAGCATCGATACTCCGATAAATCATTTTATCTTAGCGATATATAGAAAAACGTTAACTTAATAAAGATACATTTTTTTTTCCGACGCTTTGCGTCTGGTAAAATCGCTCATATGAAAAAGGGCACTTATGAAAAAGGGCAGACTCTCGGGTTCTTCACGCTTTACTCCGCCTCCTCCCGTAAATTTTCCGTATCTCATAAATTCCTCGTCACCGGCGGAGAGGATGCGTGGAGGGACCACTGATTTTTTTGTTCCTTCCTTAAGCCAGAAGGACCCGAAAAGTTAACGGCTGAACGGAACCGACAAGAGTGGCGCTCCTCTTATACCATAATGGTATATGCATAAGAAACTCGTGAAGAGCAAGAGTGTGTCAAGAATTTCATCGCTGCTAAGACACATTTTTCGAAGACCCACCCACGCCTCCGTTCCTCCTATCTTCATAATTTCTTTCCTTGTCTCGGCTCGCTCTAGCTCTTCGTCTTGTACACCTCGAGAACCAGCCGCCAGTCGAGGCCCTTGAGTGGAGAACGAGTTTCTCGAGTCGCTCGATGCTTTTATAAGAGAGAATTTCTACAATATCGTTACTTTCTAAACAACAAGGTTGTTCAGTCTTCAACTACAAAGTCATTTTTTTTTTTTTTTCGAATTCAATAATGATAATTAAGTCAAACTATGAGTGATAATTATTCACCGGTCGGCCATATGATTTTTTTTGCATAGCAATATTAATTAATTTATTTTTGACTATTAAATTATTTGGTTTATATGAATTCTTTTCGTTTAAACAATTAGTTTATTATCGATATTTCGGAACGAAAGGTTTTTATTTTTTTTATTTATATATCATCGTGATTATAGATTTTATGATTAGTAAATTTTTGCAATCTTGTTTTGTGCAATGAATGAATAAATGTATGGAGCCAATTTTTTCTATCATATTGTGCGCTCCTAAATTACATTTACAATTTTCGGAATTCACAGGACGATTTCACGTGGAATATGTTGCATCTATGAAGAATTTCACCATTTTCGTAATCGACCTCCAAATTATTCACTCGGAAATAGCAGCTTACATACTTTCAGATAGTAAGTAAGTGGAATGGTATCCGGAAGAATTCCTAGTTCTAATGCATTCTAATACATAATTGAGTTTGAAACTAAGAAAAATAAATCACCGATGTCATGAAGTGTTACACAGTGTTATGATTTTACAATTTGATATGATGATAAACTTTCTTAAAACTCAAAACTTAAGTTAAAGCCATATTTTTATTATAACTTTTTTTGGAAAATTTTAATCGTAATTTATTTGATCAGGAATTTTTGTGGCATTTTACTTCGGAAGATTAAGAAATTCCACTTTTAGCGATTTCCCGAAGAAAATATAAAACCGTAAAAATATTCACTCTACAATTTTTCCAGTTCACTGCAAAAGGGTAAGCTGCTCTTTCCGGAGGTTTTGCAAAGGGTTCCGACCTTTGGTTTGTTCTGCAAGACATATATTCAAACCTAGCGAAGGGCTTACATTTAAACGTGGGTACAAAAGAAAATATGAGTTTCTTTTTCACTGTTGCCATGAAAGAGTTACAGTTACACGCTAAATTGCTGTAATTAATCAAGAATTCTTGAAGGTCCATCCGAGCGCGAAACTGTCGAAAGAAGAAAAAAAAAAAACGCGGAGAATCCTGAGAAACGTCGTGTCGTAATCAGCACTCGCGACGATGCTGAGGACGCGTAACGGGGCGAAAATGAACCTCGTGGAATTCAGTGTTCCGTCAAAAAGTGCGTAATTACATGAACAAGGAAGCGAATTCTGAGCAAAGTATCAAAGTGTCTGGAATGATCGGCCTCTCGAATAATTGTTCGCTCGCTCCGTCCGAGGTTGAGACGCTCGACAAGTTTTTCCCGTTGGCCCTCTTCCCTCTTTTTTGGCTCCTCTCGCGATAATAACGAAGAATTTCAGCAAACAGCCATACGTCGAGCAATCAGTAGCAGCAGCAGCAGCAGCAGCAGCCACGCAGAAGCAGAGAGAAGAGGAGTCCCGAGACCACATGTTGCCGAGGAAAAGAGGATGCCTGTGCTGCGGTGGTGGCGGTAGTGGTGATGAAGTGGTGGGGGCAGGCCAGGGCCTCACATCTGCGGACCCGTCACACCGGTCCCACTTTGCTCATTGGCGTAGGTACCCCAGAATTCCTTCGCACCGTTTCCCTCGAATCTCCTTGTCTTCATGTACAGCATCTCCGGCATTTACTTGCCATGTTTACAAACACAAGACAATTACAAAGGTTACCAAACGCAAGGCCCTCATTGAAACAATGAACCCTTGGTATGAACCCATTAAGGTTCGAATCTGACAATAATAACTCAACATACTGGGCTAAATAATCTTGACTGCTATAGTAAACGTATTTATTTGACAAGAAGAAAGTAAACCATGAAAATAACAACTAGAAATCCATTTGATTCTTGTAATTCCAAAGACCATCAAGATTGCTTAAAGTGGATGCCAAAATCGATGTAAACGTCAAATTGTTTTATATCGAAACATTACAAAAAGCAACCAACGCCGATGCAGCAGGAGAGACGTGTAATTAGAATCTGAGGCTAAAATAAATGGTGCAAAACTTGAAGGGCGACAAGAAAGGTCGAAGAATGGGAAGGGCGAGGTGGAGGAAGAAGTATCAGAAGAAGACCAGGACGAGTCATCGGTATTTCCTGTCAGCATCGAGTGGCGCACGTAATTCCAATCTCACTCGTGTTATTATCGTTATTATATCCCAGATCGTATAACTGTGCGTAATGCTTCGCGGAGGATTAATGTCATAGGAAGAATGATATAAAACAGACGGATAGAAGCCATCGAGAAGATTGTAACCAGCTTGGAGAGCATTTTCTTTTATCGATTTCCTTTGAACACGACTGACACTGCATCTTTAGCCAGTCCCGGTGGTTCTTTCTTCTGGATACATAACAATTTATCGTTGGGACATGTTCCTCTCTTCAGCATCATCTTTTCCCCCGGTTCTTCGGGTCCTCCTCGCAGCATTCGAGCACTAAGATCCTAAACGAGTTGGCCCGAGGCATTAACTTTTCATGGCGCAGCTAAAGCGAAGCTGAAGACGTTCCTGAAGTAAGCATACACTCTCAACTTCGACCTCGGAACCACGTGTCGTCGGAGTCAGCTTTCCTACGGTTTTTCCGACGCAGCTACATTGTCGGGGGTGGTACCGCACAGCGTTCACCTTTCTTCTATCTTACACCTCCTTCTGACTATTATTCCACAACCTTTGCCCTCGTACCCGTCGACCTATCGAACCCCATTAGATAGCAATCGCCCAGAGCAGAAACTATCCAGAGCGAGAATGGTCAACCCCTTCTGCGGCCGATATTTCCATCGGATAAGCTCGCTGAAGATCATTCCGAAGAGTGGTATCTTCCCTTCGGCGTTCGCGATTTCTCGCCCGTGAGGTGAAGAACGGTCGGGCATTGGATAGGGTAACGAGAAAAATGCGCGAATAAGCTGCTTGCGCGCAATTTTCCAAACGTTTCGAGCCCTCCCAGGAATCACCATCGTGACCTATCGAACTCCATTACACGTTCTGATAGCCTTTAGTGCTTGAAAAGTCACTGGAAATGGTAGTTTACCGAACGGACCCATTACGTCTATGTTTTTCATCGTTTATTTTCAACATCGTCTTCGTCTTGCGCTGCCAGTAAACACGATATCGTGATTCCGCGCTGGTTCACCTTTGCCTCACCTTTCACGGTGAATCTTCCTCTTCTTAAGACCTCTTCTTCTTCTTCTTCTTCTTCATCGTTGTCGTACCCGGGACCAAGCCGCGTCAGGGTCTCGCGAGGGCAACGGCTTTTCTCTCGACGACGCCAGCGCTCTCTCGGTGAAAAAGAGCGAGACTTATAGGTGGCGTATGAGGAAAAGAGAGGAGGACTCGATGGAATCGAGGCCAGTTGTGTGGATGTCCGTTGAGGCTGCGTGCTATCCACGCCATTGGCTTCCACCAGTCGGGCCGGTTGCCGCTCCTACCACTCCGTTACCTTACCTCTCTGCTCTTTCTCTCTTACTCACTCTCTCTCTCTCTCTCTCTCTCTCTCTCTCTCTCTCTCTCCCTTTCTCCCTCCCTGCTTCGTTCCACTCAATATTTTTGTCTCCCTTGGCTTCTTTCTCTTTTTACTCGTCGACGTCTTCGTTCTTCATCCAGGTAAACGCGCCTTCAGCTTAGCGCTTGGCTCCGACTAACGCGCTCTCTGTATTCCTTTCTGTGCTGCGCTGCTGTGAGGCTCAAGTCTCTTGGGTTCTTCTTTCCTTCACGAGGGAGAGCAACTTCTTCGGGCTTGCCGTCACATAACAGCGACGAATACACGTACAGAGTCCTCGGCTGCTGTCCTGAAGATCCCCTACACAGTCTCTTCTATCCGACGGTGCACGTAAACGCTGCACCAGGCAACACGGCTAGGCGTTAAGCTCCTTTCACACGGTTCTCCAACTCGCTCACTCATTCACTCACGTCTCTACCGTGCACCTCTCTCGGTCCAATAGATTTCGCGAGTTTATATTTGAAAGCTCCAATCCACCTCTCTTCTCTTGTCGCCTCGCCGAAACTCCTAGTGCATCCTCGCACCAACCTCCTGATAGAAGAGGCTTATCCCGGCTGACGATAAGTCGAGCGTGTGAGTTGAGTGGAGAATAAACAACGAGGAAGGCGGTGTGATGCTGGCTAAAGAGCTCCAAACTCCCGCTGTATCCGTTCGATCCCTTCACCCTCTGCTGAATATAGTTTAAGCCCTGAATTTTTCGTATGGCTTTATATTAAATTATTGCCATATTCATGGCTTAACAAGATTCACTTAAAATAGAATATTTCGTAACCGACATTGAGAGTTGAACAATATTTCAACAAGCCCATAACTCAGTTATGTCAACTATTAGTCGTCCACTATAAATAACGCATAAAAAAATCAACCCTTTTTCAACAGAGCTTAAGAGGAAATGTCACTTTCCTCGATGACAGTTTCACCTTTTTTTTTTTTGCATTTCCTCTTAACGTGCAATAAAGATAAATTCATTTAATCGATCAGTTGGAATCAATCAAAATTGCTAATTAAAAAAAATGAACACATATCAATAATTTCAATTAAAATTCCAACATTCAATGGAAATATCTCAGGGAGAATAATTCTGAATGAATAAGTACCGAAAAAAAAATTAAAAAAAAAAAGATTGTATCTTTATTCAAGGAAGGCGAGTCTCAATCCAGACTTCAGTGTGAATGATCCTTTCAGAAAGCCTACCTCTTCACGCTTGCGATTACCCTCTCTCTTAACGTTCACCACCGCCACTCAGGATTCAACCGTCGTAAGTGGTGGAGTACAGAGCCGAGCTTGTACAGCCTTCCTCGTATTCACTCACACACGCAACACACATAGACACTCATTTGTGCTCTCGTGTCTCGCCCACTCAAACGTTAAGACCGTGGATCCCGGTGTACAGAAGACAGCTAGAGAATACCGGTCTCCCAGTGCAAACGTAATACATAGCGAATCTCGTTGCGCACAAAGCGAAAGCGTACGTCTTACTACGACGCGTAACCTCGAATTGCTCTACGCGCTTGCACTTTGAGCTAACATGTACTATTATTGCTATGTAGTAAATAAATTACACGCCTCAAAGCGTGCGCAATACTCTCGTGGGCGTAAACGCATACGTACACCGTGTAAATGAGTTCCACTGGAATAAGAATTGAATGGATGTTTTTTTTTTTTTTAATTACCTATCGAACGATTTGTCGCAAGATCTCGTGACCGGTAAGATATTCCGCGAAAAGGTCGATTTGTCGCCGCCTTGTCGTGAGATCTCACTCAGGAATGCGGATGACGATGACGTTTGTCGAGGTGATGAATGAATTCCAGTTTGTCATCACGAGACTCAACTATTCGCAAGTATGGCTCAGAGAAAATGTTGAGGATGCGACAGGTACTCAAATAAATAAACATATTACTTTATTTCCTCGTGATGGAAGTTCTGTTTTCGGAGCAGGACATTAGGAATCACTGAAATGACAAAAAACGTGGCTCAGGAAAAATGTTTGGATGAATGAGGGCATTTTGATGAAGGAGCTGAAACTTCAGGCACAGACAAACAAATCTGTTCGTGAGAAATTAATAAGGACATTCGAAATCATCAACCTTGGATTTACACAAAAAAAACAGACACTTGCACATTCTTTCCTTATGTCCAAAAATCTTCTTCACGAAACGTCTTCTGTTGCAATGTATTGCACTGATTTGAAGAGACTGTTGTGCAATATTTCATTATTTCGAGAAAACAGGTTTGTTCATCCCAAAGAAACGAGATATTTGGAGGCATCGAGACCAGCGACATTTTTTGGGTCACGTTGGTCACATTGAGACATCAATAGCAAACATCTAACAAAAAACACTGATAACGGATATCAGTGTTTGTCTGAACGAGAGATTCAAAGTGATTTCTATAGCAGTTCAATCCTCGGTCCAGGAAAGTTCCAGTTTCCAGGCATCGCACCGAAAACTTTCGTTCGACATTCCAGAAAAAAAACTTCGGCTTCCTATCGCTGACCTTGACCATCATCATCCCTGAAAAACGATTCATTGGCCCAAAGAAAATCTTCCCTCATTCAATGTCACCAAACTTTAACGAGATCATTCACAGAAAAGATGTCAGATCCAGAATTCCCGTTGAGGAAATGTCTTATAGCCTGAGATTTCGAATTGATTTCTTCGAAGCAAGGAAACGTTTTTTCCCGATGTAATTTTTGGTACATTTTTCACTCAGTCCTCGTGATTTTTCGGCGAAGCACTCGAGGCCGAAAATCTCTCGACTACTTTCGAATTTATAGTTCAGGGAATCCCGAGCGGCTGGAATGATATTGCAACGTGTTCCATGTACGCTCGTATATCGAAACGTCACTCATGCCTTTCTCCAGCCTATAGTCGAGCACCTGGGAAAGGAAGAGTGGCCGTCGTTGTGAGGTTACTGCTGTAGAAAGAAAAAATGTACACTGTTGACCCACTGGCGACGTTCATGGCTCGCTTTTGCATTAATCGTTTACGAGAATTTCCATCGAGGCCGAGGTCTCCTTCCGGCGAAACTCTTTCCATGGCGTAGCTTCATTGTACGTCAGTCTCGGTCGTCGAAACTCGGAAGCACTCTGCAAGCGAGCTTTTCACTCGATCGCGAGCTTTAAGGATGAATTTCGCGTCACGAGGGCGCCTTGGCACCTCGCGATAAAAAATCGAAAAAATCGTTGCTCCGAGCTTTTCACTCCTGGCTCAAGAAATGCTTTCACCAGTCACCTCGCTCTGCGAAACGGGAGCGAACAAACGAGCACTCGGGGTAGTTTACTCTTCGATTTACCCCTCGACGTACATTCGATATATTTGTACAGCAAATACACGTTTTTTTTTCTTTTTCTTCTTCAAATCAAATAAATTGTAACCCCCTTTCTGCTCCATAAGACATTCTGACGTATATCAATATTCAAGACATTCGCGTGACGTCTATTACCGGAAAATAACAAAAAATGTTATCTCACGTTCAAAACGAGAAAAATAAATCTACCAAAAATTCAACGCTGTCGAAATGTATTTAAAAAACATTGTGAAAATTCTCTGCTGTGCTTGAAATTTGAAAAAATAATTATACATATCGTTTATAAAAGCGAATCACGAAAAACATATTAAAAAGTGTCTTCAATTGGAACACAACTCATAGAAAATCGGCAGGAGGTTCTGCTAAATTAAAACTACGAAAATCGTGTCAAGTGGAAATGATTCAGAGCCCAAAATTCGCATTCAAACGAATTCACTCGTCTAAAAAAAAAAAAAAAAAAACACGTATTGCTAAAGAAATAACCAAAGATTGAATCCGAGTGAAAGGTAATTCGTAGAAAATCGGCATCCTGTTTCCTGCCGCTGAATTAGCCAAGAGGCGGGTTGGTACCACTCGTGCCTGCGGTCACTCCCACGCACGGTAGGCTCCATGGGAGTTTTCCACCGGAGTTTCTGGGACGAGATTTTCCGAGGGGTTCCCATGAATTCGTCGTTCGGTTGAACGTGCGATCCCTCTCATTTTCCATTTCTCTCGCGCTCTCTTTCTCTCTCTCTCTCTCGATTCTACGCCCAGGGAAGATGAAGGGTCATTACCTCCCACGAGTATTTTCACCGGAGGCGGTTTTTCCCTCGGTCCCCTTGTCGGTGAATGCCTGCGGCTGCTGTGTATATATTTCTAGCGGGTGTCGCCCTGTGAAAACGTTCATTCGGAACCATTTTTCGGACACACCTTACACTCCACGAGACATTGAGGCCGGAAAATGCTTCGGTTCGTCGAGATCACACGAAATGTCCTTCGCAAACAATTTTCCGAGTGTCTGTATTGTGGAGGACTGATGGAATGCACTTGATGGTGTAATACAGGTGCCCGAAGGTCGTCACAGTGGAATGCACATCGTGGAAAACGATCAGCAATTACTGTGCGAGAGAAGCGACGATGCATCGCTATATAACACCTATATACTTAATTCCGGTAGGTATAGCTTGCCCATGCGATGGCGTAACGCACCGTCTATGACTCAAAAGTGAGATCCTTGTAACCGTTTCGAGTCTCGCTTGCTTTTAAATCCACCGAAGCAACGGGTTATTCCTCGACTCTATTAGTCACGCGTATATCACATTTTATAACGATATATCACGATACTTTATCACCGTCTTGTAAATGAGAACGGGCCCCTTATTCGCCCCACTACCTGCTTTCGGTTTTCCGAGACTTCGTTTATCTCTAACGATCTAAATGCCGCTTTATTATTCATTAGGCTAGAGCTGATTAACCTTTGTCTAATCTGTTGAGAATTATACTGTCATTATCGTACAGATTGACTGACTGACACTATAATTATTATCGAACTTCGCCGATTTTCAATTTGTAAGTTTTTTAAGTGATTAATAGAGCTGCGCCGATTTTTAACGGGAACTTTTGTTTTTATTTTGAACCGCAAAATAGCATCTTTCGAAAATTGGGAATCAATACATTTTTCATAATGTTAATTGAACCATATATATATACTCCAGTCATAATGTATCAATTTGTACGAGTCCAATCTTTTTTCAATATTTTTTTCTACATGTGATTTTTGAATGGAACGTATTTCAGAAAAAATTGTATCGGACACAATTCCTCCATACGATTGTACACCATCAGAAACAATCAATCGGGTATTCCATACGATATTTTTTGTTTATCGATAACAAAACAAGCTTTGTTTCCTCATTTATTGAAATTTAATATTGCACATAAAACGTAGGATAATATGAAACGCTGAATGAACAGGTCGAGATCGTTGGTCCAGGTGGAGAAGTTTCATCGTCGAGATATCGCCCGATGAAAGAGTCACGTAGTCGTGGCACTTTCTATCGATGGACGAGAAGAGTAGCCTATGGTCAATTCTCTTGGCTGATGATCGCAAGTCGAAGCGATAACAAAACAAACTTTGTTCCATCATTTATTGAAATTTAATATTGCACATAAAACGTAGGATAATATGAAACGCTGAATGAACAGGTCGAGATCGTTGGTCCAGGTGGAGAAGTTTCATCGTCGAGATATCGCCTGATGAAAGAGTCACGTAGTCGTGGCACTTTCTATCGATGGACGAGAAGAGTAGCCTATGGTCAATTCTCTTGGCTGATGGTCGCAAGTCGAAGCGATAACAAAACAAGCTTTGTTTCATCATTTATTGAAATTTAATATTGCACATAAAACGTAGGATAATATGAAACGCTGAATGAACAGGTTGAGATCGTTGGTCCAGGTGGAGAAGTTTCATCGTCGAGATATCGCCCGATGAAAGAGTCACGTAGTCGTGGCACTTTCTATCGATGGACGAGAAGAGTAGCCTATGGTCAATTCTCTTGGCTGATGGTCGCAAGTCGAAGCGGTCTTCTCGCTGACTCGGATGCTGCGGAGTCCGTGGCAAACGAGCAAGGAGAATGGTCCTTACGGTGACGCTTACTTACGCTCGAATAAGAGAGCAAAAAAAAGAGAGAGAATAAGATGGCGAACGAAGGGAGTGAAAGACAGAAAGAAAGGGCAGGACATCGGTACGAGAGGAAGACCCGTCGTATTCCATACTTCAGCGCACTTGGGCGCCTTCTCTTACGGGTCACATGGAACGGGATTTACTTATCGAAGATTGCGCTGTCAGGGAGACGTCCTCGTCGAAGAGACGCTGCACTCTCACTCGTTCTCTGCTTTCTGCTATGTAACAGCGAAGAAAATCGGGTGACGGGAGCACATCAGCCACTGCACGAGTTCTCCACTACCATCGGCCCTCCCCTTCTTCCTCTTGTCAACCAGAGACCCCTATTACTGTTCTTGTCGAGTTTGATTCTTCGCTCTCCACCACGCTGACCCACGTGACATTCTCCCCGACAGTCTGTTGCCTTCCAAGTTTTTCGCTTCGTGTCCGTCTGGCTCGTGGACTTTTTTTTTTCAAATTGTGGTACTTTATAACCCTGTCGACCATGGAACTACCGGTAAATGTCGGTAAAAATCAAGATTTTGTCGTGGTTCTGAGATATCAATGAACATGAAGAATTCCACATTTGAATTCTGCAGAGGTTATCACAGGCCAATGTTCAGTTGGTCTTTGAGATTTTGTCAGGTTCTGGGAGGAGATTCATTGCAATTCATCTTATGGTTTGCTGAGCTATGATATACATAAATGAAACAGGGAACTATGGACTAGGCATGCCACTCCTGATTATCAAGGAAGTTTCTGACGTCTATTTTTGGTAGAAGAGATCGTAAGACTCTGGATTCCATGCTCGACATGAATTTTCAATGATCCCGAGTTCAAATTTAGACCCTTATGTTGCAAAACTTAAATGTGGTTGTCCCGCAGGGTAAACTGGACATGCTGGACATAAAATTGAATTCAATGATTTATAATATTATACTTTAATCATCGGACGAGACGTATACACGATAAAAAAAAGCGGGATTCTTTTTATTTGTTTATTATATTTCGTGGCACATCTATTCACTTCCAGTATGTACAACGACAACAACAACAAAACAAAAAACATATTTTTAACAATATTATGTTAGCGAAAAATGTCCCCTCGATTTCGCAAAGTTATTTCATAGCCTGTAGTACTTTTTTTCCTACCTTGAAGCAGTATTCCTGTTATTTTTCGAGTTTGTTATACTTTGCTCTTCAGCATTCTCACCCAGGTGATATCCTCGCCGGACGTTAGCCAGCTTCGAGGTCACCTCTTTGTCCTGTGCTCCCGCGTTGGGCTTTATAAAACTGTACCGTGTGTACTGTATGTCCCGTAATTACGGGGTAAATGTCGATAAATAATTTCCCTCGCATGTACACATGACGTGCTCCAAGGGATGCGGGTTGGTTCTGGACTGCGGGTATATTCGCAGGGCTCTCGCGCTACATTAACACCGATATTGACACCTAAATACCACGACAGACGCGGGCACCACCCGAGCAATGCGTTTGCAATTGATCAATGAATTCCCTTTTGTCTGTCATGGAACTAACGACTGCATTGTTCGGGTCTAGCTTTGTCCGATATTAGCAGGTATCCTTCGTAGCTTTAATCCAAATTGTCGGATGAATTATTGGGATGTTATATTTTTTTTTTGTTTGCTTTCTGATTAGGAAACTATTTTTATTCACTTTTGTCCCCTTCTCTTCAGACATGAGAAGTATAATAACTTTAAATATATGATGTTCAATGAATATACCGAATATATTTCGTCGAGAAACTTTACATGTCGCATACATTTTTGGATAGTTCTTTTCCAAGCCACCAAAATCAAAATTCTATTTAAAGACAAAAGTTTATATATTTAACGGATGAAGAATGATAAACTTTACCGCATAGTAGACATTTTTTACAGTGCTTTTAAATTTTAATTTTACATATCGCATATATATTTGGATAGACTTGTTTTTCCACAGGCGTTAAAATCAAAGTTCAAATTTGAAGACAAGGTTTTTTGTATTCTTGACGGATGAAGAATGATAAACTTCACCGAATTGTTGTTTGCAGCGCTTTGATCTGTGGGCCTGTGGGAAATATTGTAAATATTTGTAAGGAAAACCATGATCCACTGTCATACCCAACGAGTGGCACGAAACGACCCACTAATAATAAAATCTTTTCGTCAGGTTGCTCCATAATTTACGCACATTCATCACGCTCAGCAGGTAGAGAACCTGCAATGGGAAATGTAGTGTATATTTATGGACCACGAATTTTCGTGCCTGGGACCTTGGCTCTCATATTTTCAACCTCTTGGGCGCAAAGCGATGAATTCCAGTGCCATTGTGAGAGCAATGAATGAGGCTCGCCAAGGTACACTGCTAAAGAGGCCGACGAATGTACCAAAAAGGCTCGGCGAAGGGTCTTCCAGTTTCGCGGAAGACGATGAAGCAGGTCAAGAATGAAAATGAGAGGAAACCATACACACCCACGTTTCTATGTGTTCGGCAGTGCTTCAATGCACTTTATTCTTCCCATTTATGTTCTGAAGTTTCTAAAAAAAAAAAAAATACGCCACAAAAGAATGAATGCACCGCAAAATTCCATGTGAACTTTCGGTTTATAATTTTTATGATTTTTACCATGTCCTGATGAATTCCCAAAAGAAATTAATACACATTTCCGCTAACACATCTTTAATTCTGGTCAAATTTGTAAAAAGTTGACGCATCAATTACAAGATCACACATAAAGCTGAAGAAAAATTGCAGGTAATTTTATTTTTCACTGTGTTTGCGGAGGTTACAACCATTTTGTGGACTGTACAATTTTTTTTCCTCGTGGGAAATTGTGTTATCACGTAATAATATATTTTGTTAAATTCGAAGAGGTTCCAACAATTTTGTGGACTGTACTATTTTTTTTTCTTCGTGGGAAATTGTGTTATCGCGTAATAATATATTTTGTTAAATTCGAGGACGTTCCAACAATTTTGTGGACTGTACTATTTTTTTTTCTTCCTGGGAAATTGTGTTATCACGTAATAATATATATTTTTTTTATTCGAAGAGGTTACAACAATTTTGTGGACTGTACTATTTTATTTTCTTCATGGGAAATTCCGTTATCACGTAATAATAATTTTTTTTAATTCGAGGAGGTCCAGACATGCATTAAGTCTAAATACCTCTCCTCTATGTGATTAGTTGACGTAATTATCTGTAATAGTAACTAGCTACAGTGTGTAGCATCAGTGACCGAGTTCAAAGAGTAGGCTAGTTTAGTAACTCGGTAGGTATCTATGTTGGAAGGTGTGCAGGGACGAGCTGGAGGGACGAGCCCACCACGCACGAGGAGAGCTAACAATTACGTTATCCCTCGGCTCCACCGCACCTCTCACACGATTGGAAACTTGATTATCGGCTATCCTGTCGTCGTGCATATATTTCTCACTTCCCACCGGCTGCGAATGGTACTACGAAACCTCGAGGACACTATCTGATTGGTGCTTATCACGAATTTTATAGATAAGGAAACGGAGATTACGGACTAACTAGGAAAACATGTGAGGAAAGCCGGTTTTCTCGCCCCTTAAGTCTTTAACTATTTTTACCCGCCTGGACATAGGTAGTTAATTTTAATACACGTCTTTAGTATCGTTAGAATCCTGCTAAAACATATCCTTGTACTTATTTATTAATTTATTGCTTTCAATTGTTTTTTGTTTTTTTTTTTTGCTTAGTCTTCCGTATGGTTTATTCAGGGTTTTATGGTTTCCCTCTTCGCTTTTTCCATTCTTTTACAGAGACCTTCCTAGAATGTTGACCACAGCCACTCTTCCTAATGCACTACTGTATTGCATTTGCACGTGGGCACAAAGAAACAGCGAAAAACCTGGTCAATGCAGGCAGCTTTATTTTTACTGGGTTTCCACTGGATAAGAATGCACTCGGAAACATTGGCTCACGCTCAACAGCTGGCGCTGAAGTCGGTGCGCCGCCACGCGGTCAATCAGCGAAGCTATGGCCGCAAGAGAAGCCGCTTAAGTGGAGACCGCCTAAACCATACGCAAACTGCGCATCCACTGTTACCGGTTTGATTGCTTTCCATTGATAGACCTACAAAAAAAATTCGAGGCCTCATTTTTGTTTTAATGATGGAACTTTCGTCGAAGCACATTTCGAGTCGCAAGTATTTAATATGACTGCTTAATAAATTAAATTAATTATCCGAATTCCGAGACCGGAGATATGCTTCACTTAATTCCATCATTTGTAACAGAAAAAAAAATTGATCGCCGATAGTTAATGAATAAATTAATATGCAATTAATATTAGCAATGTTCGATCACAACCTACAACATGTTATGGTTAATGACGATTAAACATGAGCATTAGTAGGTGGTGAGTGGGTACGATCGACCTGACTAACCACTCACCACCCACTAATTCTCGATTGCTTATCAACCAACTTATTATTAAACATGAGGCTCCAAAATGGTTGATAGTAATCGACGTCTATTATTCAGGACTACGAAACCTCAAGGACATTACTGATGCGTGGTTGCCGTGCGTTTTATAGATGAAAGTATCGCGATTACGCGGTAATTAGAAAACGGTGGTAGAAAAACTAGTATTCTCGCCAAATGGCCTTTAACTGTCTTCCCGCTGCTGGGTATGGATAGTTCGTTTCAATACGTGATCACACCGCCATGAAAATTCCGTTGAAATATCAACTCGATATTGAAAGACTGCTTTCTATTAATAGACCTGCGATAACAAGCTCATGGCCTCTCGTCAACGAAAAACAGGTTGTCTCGAAGTGGTCTTGCTGATGCTCCATGGAATTGAACGGAGATATTTATAAGAAAGCCATAGCGGAATATATATACGAACTTCCTGTAAGCGTTAATGGAAAAAATAAACAAATGCTGAGCTGAAGGAGGTGGCCAAAGTAATTGAAATTACTCAAAGTCTGCTGTGAGTATTATTGGAACACTCAAGGATGCTGGAGAACTGCTTAAGAATGTATTGAATTGACGATAATTAGTGCCCACAAATAAAACTAATTATTTATGTAGCGCTTTAAATATTCGAGTTTCAGGCTTCTGATTTTTCTAACAAAGTTGAAATTTCGGAAATAAAGATGCATTTAGATTTAGATAGAAGATAATTAGTGCCCACAAATAAAACTAATTATTTACGTAGCGCTTTAAATATTTGAGTTCCAGGCTTCTGATTTTTCTAACAAAGTTGAAATTACGGAAATAAAGATGCATATAGATTTAGATAGAAGATAATTAGTGCCCACAAATAAAACTAATTATTTACGTAGCGCTTTAAATATTTGAGTTTCAGGCTTCTGATTTTTCTAACAAAGTTGAAATTTCGGAAATAAAGATGCATTTAGATTTAGATAGAAGATAATTAGTGCCCACAAAAAAAAACGAATTATTTACGTAGCGCTTTAAATATTTGAGTTCCAGGCTGCTGATTTTTCTAACAAAACCGAAACTTCGGAAATAACCATTCATTTGATTATTTTTCTTATAAAGTAATTTAAGAAAAATTAGAATGCCAATTTAAATGTGCAAAGTCCATTCATCCGGCATGATTTTTTTTACTTCAGATATAAAATATGTTTCGAAATTACAAGACCTAAGCTCTCGAGAAATTTTTTAAAATAATTTACAGAAAGTATTTATCAAGTACTCTGAAATGTTAATAAGTTTCGATGATCATGAGAAATATCAGAACGGTTCAGGAGAGAAATAAATGGGTGAACTGATTGAAACCGCCTCATGTCGCCAATTCTGTAAGTTCGTTCTGAATAACAAACTTACGGAACACACTTCACCCCGGCAAATAGAAGTTGGCTACTACTCACTCATAGAATATCAACACAATCTGCGAGAAATCTACCCAGTCGAAGTCGCAGTTCAAGTTTATTTTGCCCTTCGGAGATCGTAGGTAAGCGGACCGGGGTTCGTCGGGTCAATGGTCGCTTTTGATTTTTTTTCAATACTCGGGTGTACAGATAGCATCAATGATAAGGCTACTTTTTGCGAGTTTTATTGGGCAGATAGATTGTATTTCTCGAGCCCGAATTCAATGGGCGTGTTTTAGGGTAAGCAATTATGTCTAAGATAATATGAACGAACTTGCCTCGTTCCACGTCAAATTGGGTCAGCCACAGAGCAAGTTGAGTCAATAAAGGAACCCGAAGAAATTAAACGATAAATACAGGTCCTAAAAATACGAAACCTATTTTAGGAATGAAACTAGGTTTATCAAGACTCTTTAATAGCTTAACTATTTTTGCAGCATTGATTATGATAATGCAAATATTTATTGATAAATGAGATGATTAATGAATCCGATTTTTATTGTATTTGACGGCGTAATGACAAAATATGGTTACAGTGAGCGTGCAATTATCCCTTTGCGAAGTAAAATTGTTACTGCGTTTATTAGTCTTGAATAATTTGTAACTCAATTTGATTAACAAGGTACTAAATATCTTTCTACCTTTGTAAGCGAGCAGATTCGATCTAACCTTCAATTGTAGGTGAATAACTCAGTCTCGTGATGATAAGATTCGATATGGTGCATTACGATCAGAACATTTTACTTTTCATTGCAAGAATCTGATTTTGTTGTTTAATTATTTGAGTTTTTATGACTTGAGATCATTATTATAGTAAAAACTGTGGATTACTAAAAACAATTAAGAAACAAGCTGACCCATGCAATTGTTCTTCAAACGAGCTTAACCCAACTTGCCCTTAACCCGTTCAGCCCCGGTCGCCTTTACTCCACTTACAGAATCTAAAAAAGAGCCATGGACCGAAAAATCGAAAGGAGAATAAATAGATATAGAGGTTGAGTGAGAAAGTCAAGTAACAAGTCGTTAGTTGCGCAGCTCCTTTGAGCTGTCATTGGAAAGGATGGATCAATACGAAGAGAAACAAAAGAAAAGAAAACCCAAGATCCAGATTGACTTGTTGAGCTCTCGGAGACGAAAAGAACAATGGCGCCCTTCGCGGAGCTATTGTCGTAATCGCCGAGCTGCTTGCGATTTTGCAGTGTCCTCGCTGTGTCCTGAAGCGAAGATGCCTCGAAAAGATTCCGGCTAACGATGGACGAATCCTCACGGACGAACCGATGATGGTCACGAGTCGTCCTGGCTTCTGATTTCACTTCTGAGGCTCTCATTAATGCGAACAAAGCTTTTTGCTTTCCCTATTTTCTCGGTATACTCGGTACCACGTGATCGCGACCGAGGCGCGCCTAGCGGTGCGCCGAGGAACCATCAAATGGTCAGACGTATAACAAAGAAAAGGAAGTGAGTCTGAAATGCACGAGAGAAAAAAATAATAAGACGGAAAGCTGAGAGTTGAAAAAGGGACGGAGGTTAAAATGACACGGTGATGTTCTTCATCCTCCGCGTGACAAATAAAAAAATCTCCAGCACGTCTTGTCGTCCCGTCATCGTATTAAACTGTTGCGGCATCGACGTCGTTTTATTGTAGATTAAGTAGCGTTACTAGCGACTGACAGAGTCTTCGCGATGAGTGGAAAAAATGCGATGAGTTCCGAATGAGACTTTGGGGCTCCTCTCGCATTATTTTCTCGTCGCTCTAGCTTAATGCCCTCAAATTACCGAGGATTACAGCGATACCTTTATCCGGCTCCTTCACTTATCTTGAATATCGTTCCGTTTCGGTTTTTTTATCTCCTACTTCGGGCTCGATCAATGCGGAAAAAAGCATAAAGCCATCACCCTCGTCTCCGGCTAATTCTTTTCTTCATTCCAAATGGCCAAAGATCTCGCCATCCTCGAGCTTCGTGACCGAGTTCATCCCGCTGAATTACCGATCGTTATTCGGAAATTCACGCCCTTGGAACGCCGCGATGGAAGCTCCTTCTCTCCTAACCTCACTTAGATTTTTCAGCCCCGTTTTACGACCTACCTCATGCGCTACCCTAACCCAACGTTTTCTTACTTAGCTCGATGGTTTATGGGAATTTCAGGAAAGGCGAATTGCCGTGAAGAATTATTGGTAATGAGGGTAATCGAACGTCCTGAAGTCAGTATTATTTGCAACCGTAGTATTTCAGCCGCTCAATTACGACTTTTCGCCAAAGCTCAAGTTACTTTTCATCCTATGGAATTATTCTGTAATTCTTTCAAGTATTACTAATTCTTTAAGCCTTAGCGTAACCTTGAATCGAAGGTTTAAGCAATGTGGCTCTATTTTCATTAACCCTCCGTGGTCACATGGGGTCAGAATGACCCCATTACACATGTTACCGCCTAAAAACAAAAATATTTCGAAATTTTCATTCAACCACTTTCTATCCCTTATCCTTAATTCTTGAAACGATAAAAAATACTAAAATACAAGGAGTTGGCGGTATCTGTTCCTAGTGAATTCAATCAATCTCGTAAATGCTACTATAAAAGTATAGAGACAGTATAAAGTGGAGGTGTATACGCGAGCTGTGGCTCGTAATATATCAGTGGGAAATGGGATTGGTAAGCAAGCGTGGAAGAAAGTATGAGGGAGGAAAGGTGACTTTGTAAAGTCTCAGGAATAGCGTACGTAATGTACAGCCACGCGTGAAAAGCTACTACATGCGCTGCTGGCATTTTACACATATTCAATACTTGTGTATATAAGATGCTAAGACGTCAATGACGTTTCCCTCCACACACGCCGCATAAATAAGTGTATTTGTGTGCACAGACGTGCTCTTACTTCTTATACTTCAGAGTGCACATGCACATTTACATAAGCACGTGTATGCTCGAATGCAGCGGCGTTGCACAAGTCTCTGTACGAACCTTTGAGCGGTGGGATAACGTGGAAAATGTGGAGAACGTATGCGACTCTCTGTGCGCTGACACGTTTTACAGTACGCTGCGACTTCTCTTCTGTTATATATGTATGCAATAAAGCAATATACGTATATACAGGCTATTCCACGTCAATTGCATTGTTCCAATGGTGAATATTGGTAAAACAAGGCAAATAAATGTAGGCAACGACTTGTCTTTTGGTGTTTCTGTATGCAATGAAGCAACGTACGTATATACAGGCAATTCTACGTCAATTGCATTGTTCCAATGGTGAATATTGGTAAAACAAGGCAAATAAATGTAGGCAACGAGTTGTTTTCTATTCTTTCCGTATGCAGTACAGTAATGAACGTGTACAGGGCATTCCACGTCAATCACATTATTCCAAAGGTCAATATTGGTAAAAAAAGGTAAATAAATATATTTAGGCAACTTAATAAATTCAATAATTTATTAATTTATACACCAAAATGTAATTCCAGATAAATAATAAACATGATATTATTCATGCAACAACAATACGAATGTAACAAGATATTTACATCCTGATTTGGTAAATCTCATCGTTAATTAAAAATGGTAATCAATGATAAAATAATTTTTGTAATTACCATTTCACAACAATAATCTGCAGTTCTTATGAAAAAAAAATTATTTTCAAATATCCGTAGGAAATAAATAATACCCTACGAAACGTTAGAAAAAACGATAAAAAAATAAATAAATGGCGGCGCACAGTCCTACATTTATTTTTCCTCCGCGTCAATTACCGGGTCTATTTTTTCGAATAAAATTTCAACTTCCACGTAATTTATTTCTTGCAATTCAATAACAACACATAAATATTTCTTTCTAAAATCTACAAATATTTTTATTATTAAAAATAACACAATCCATCCATTCGATCGTACTAACAAATGTTTACTGTAGTGGCATTTTTAAATGCCGCATTTCTCTCGAATTACGTGAAATACCTCGTACATATCGCATGTGTATTATAGCGATATAAATATATATGTCGAGAGTACCGCGAGTAGTGAGTGAAGCTCAGCCGGGAGGAGAAGTGTGCCGGAAATCCATGCAACAGGTGGTCCCGTGGCGTTGGGGGGTTTGGTACAGTTTGGTTCGCGGTTTTGAGAGGGTAGAAGAGCGAAACACAGAGAGGGTAGTGAAAGCGAGAAAGAGTGGAGGGCAGAGAGTGACACGGAGAGGAGGGGGCGGAGAATGAGGAGGAGGAGGTGAAGGAACGAGGGGAGAGAATGAGAGGTGGAGAATCCCTGGCGCGATGCGAGAGCCAGGAAAGTACGCGCGTCCCTTCTCGCGGGTTTTCGTGTCAGGCACTTCGCTTCGATGACCGATAGAACTAGAATAACCTGTAGAGAAGGAAGAACCAGGCTCGTAGAATTAATTGAGTGGGTTTCGCTAATTGAGAGCTCCTTCATTACAATTAGCGAGCGTCGAGAAAGAGGTACAAGAGGTATAGGGCTAGTAATATCGATTTTTTAAGCCGCACCGCACAACCCCCTCTGTACTACAACTTCTGGCTCTTGTAAACTTTTGTCGGAGAGATTTAAGTGAAAGATATCAATTGTGTTACCTGTGCTATCGAAATTCCGCTGGTATCGATAAATAATCATTATTTTTGTAACATTTACATTTTTTGGCCATTATTATTATTTTTCGTGTGCAGTAATATCGATTTTTTAAGCCGCACCGCACAACCCCCTCTGTACTACATCTTCTGGCTGTTGTAAACTTCTGTCGGAGAGATTTAAGTGACAGATATCATTTATGTTACCTGTGCTATCGAAATTCCGCTGGTATCGATAGATAATCATTATTTTTGTAACATTTACATTTTTTGGGCATTATTATTATTTTTCTTCTGCAGTAAAATCGATTTTTTAAGCCGCACCGCGCAATCTCCTCTGTACTACAACTTCTGGCTCTTGTAAACTTTTGTCGGAGAGATTTAAGTGAAAGATATCATTTGTGTTACCTGTGCTATCGAAATTCCGCTGGTATCGATAGATAATCATTATTTTTGTAACATTCACATTTTTTGGGCATTATTATTATTTTTCCTCTGCAGTAATATCGATTTTTTAAACCACATCGCATAACCCCCTCTGTACTACAACTTCTGGCTCTTGTAAACTTTTGTCGGAGAGATTTAAGTGAAAGATATCAATTGTGTTACCAGTGCTATCGAAATTCCGCTGGTATCGATAGATAATCATTATTTTTGTAACATTTACATTTTTTGGGCATTATTATTATTTTTCTTCTGCAGTAAAATCGATTTTTTAAGCCGCACCGCGCAATCTCCTCTGTACTACAACTTCTGGCTCTTGTAAACTTTTGTCGGAGAGATTTAAGTGACAGATATCAATTGTGTTACCTGTGCTATTGAAATTCCGCTGGTATCGATAGATAATCATTATTTTTGTAACATTCACATTTTTTGGCCATTATTATTATTTTTCTTCTGCAGTTGAGATTTTAGAGCCATCTGAAATTTGAAGTAAACAATATCATCGATGCCATGATAAATAATAACTCGTATCGTTTTATTTAAATTTTTGAGTCAATAATTTCTGGGTACATGAAATATAAAAATCTTGAAGTAAAAAAATATCAACTAGATTTTGTTGCTATGTTATAGATGGATTTAAATGTTACAAATGTGTATGATGATGTTTGTAAATGTACAAAAATCATTGTGAAAACGAAGGGATTATAATTTTTGTCACTTCCAACGTGACTATCGTAGATATAGTTACCATAACTTGATTAAATATTGTATGAACCTTTGTCAGGTTATAATTCGAAAGAAGTCAGTCAATCAAATAATCGTTACGAATTAAAATTATATTTCCCTTTGAAACCCATTGTCAGTACGTGACAACCTTAACACCAACCAATGGCAGATCTGATTCTGCGAGGAAAGTCGACCTTGGAATTCTGAAAAAAAAAAAAAAAAAAAAAACGGTGATCCTGCAGAAAACTTTTCCAAGCGTCTTTCGACGTTACTTTTTACTTTGAGTCGAGGCGGTGAAGAGAAGTAGAAGGACTAGTTTCCAAGATTCATTAACTCAAAAAGGTTTAAAAACACTCGTGGAGAATCCCAAGCGCGATGTTTTGTCCTGCCTATATATATATGTGTATACACATATACATTTTTTATCCTGAGATAAATATATACACAGTCTTAAGGTGTATAAAGCCAGCGTCTCCAAGGAAAAAAAAAAAAACAGAGAACGAAGAAGGAGCAAAGAATACTTTTTTACGATGACGAAGAGAAGGTACGTAGAGTCTCGTTGGAATGGCAAAAATCCACAAAGAGGTGAGAAGAAACGCGACGAGAGGCGGAGGCGGTAAAGCAACGGGCGGCGCAAAAGCGCGCGAGGCCGCGGGATTATCCTCTCCTCTGATTTTAACTTTTCACATTCACTAAGAAAGTCCAGAAAGAATGGAAGGCAAAAAAGTAAGAAAGAGAGAGAGAAAAAATGAAGAGGAAGAAAATAAAGAGAAAGATGGCGTTACGGTGACGCGAGTAACTGAGAGCAGAATTACACTACGACCGAGCTTTCCTTCTCCCTGCTCTTTCCGCCCCCTGGACGTCTTTCTCTCAACATCTTGTAATATTGTGTCGAGCCGGTGCTCCAGATTCGTGAAGCTCCTCGACTTTTCCTTCAGCTCCGTTCCAAACGCGTTTTTCCTCTTTTCTTCTTCCTCTTCTTCTTCTTCTTTTTTTCCCTCTGTTTCTCCTACTCCAGACTTTGCTTTCCTCGTTTTTCGCCATTCGCTGGAGCATCCAGCGGTGGATAAAGAAAACTCGAGCCGTTTACCGGTGCGCGCGCGACCCTTGTTCGAATTTCAAACGCATTTTAAGCCCGAGGAGGCGCACGCCACTCGAGGTGAGTTTTTGAAGCACCGACAATCGTGCCCTGCAAGTGAATTACAGGAGCCCGCTGGACGCTCTCCTCTCCTCTTTGTCATCTCACGCTGTTTTTTTTTTTTTTTTTTACTCCCTTTTACTCTTTCACTTTTTGTATTTTAATCCAAGGATTGCTTCTCACAGAAAGACCGCAGATCAAATGTGCACTGATTCATCCGATAGGCCATCAAAGCTGCGGCCGTAAACAAAAGGGATAACCGATGGCAATCGCATTCGCGTGTTACGAGAATCCGAAGCAAAGTCGAACGACCTTTTGTGGCCCCACGAACGCTGATAAAACGGAAGTCCACTCGATTATTCGTGAGGAACAAAGGCGATTAACGTTCGACAACGATCGGCTATCGCTGTCTGTGTATTTAAACTGATTGCTACAGAAAAAGGTCGTTTACTCCACTTTAGTGACTTCTTGTCAGGGCAGTACAAAGAAAGTTCACCGAGACACTGCTAGTCACGTGTTTGTACATTTATTTATTTTTTTTCATTTTATCGCGATCAATCAAATCGATATCTGTATTATTTTCATTAGGAGGAACGATAGAAATGTTTTTGAGTTTCAGAGATTTTTATTTTGCAAGCTTTACAAAGACAATAATCATAAATGAAACTGAATAAGGTGAAACATCGTTGCCAATAAATATTTAGAATTGTTTGACAGTAAACAAAAATAATTATATCAATTGAAGTGACGATCATTCAAATTTTAGCATGGATTGCCCTATACATAAGTGAAAAATAAACCTAACCATATATTCATTGAAAAAAAGTAATTCCATGACATTCACAAATTTTTTTTAAAAATTGTTCCGCCGATATAAAAAACATATATTAATAAAAATTTAAACAATTAATCCTTCTCGAATGACGTCAAAATAAAAATGATTAAAATACGTTTAATGATATTCTCGATCATAATCCACCTTTTACAGTTATCTATGAACCGTGAACACGAGTTTTGTCCCCGGCTGTCTATAAATATTAATATTTCCATTATTATACAATATTTCCATTATTTAATATAAATCACTATACAAGCATAAACTTTTGATGACGCTGCATTTGTTGACTGTACGAACGATTATCAGAGGGGTCATTAATACGAAGCTGAAGAATTTCCGCGATGCATTACGTTCCTTCAGGCATTTCAACATCAAGAATAATATTAAATAATTAATAAATAACGGAATCGTGAAGTATGCAAAGAAAATTATATGTTTCCAGACAGCCGCATTGAAATATCAATGTTTATAACGTTTAATATTCAATATCTTGTCATCCACACGCACTTTTCTTGGTACACTGCGTTTCGAGTGAGGAGGAATCTATCATTGGGATTATTAATGGAGAGAGGAGGGATTTCTGCGGAGTATTATATTATAATCATAGTCATAAGTCGTGTGGGTTTCGGCGGAAGAGACTCTTCACACGATTGGTCCCGAGATTTTCTTCTCAGTGTTCTGGAGCAGCTCACTCGAGTTGGACTGATCCTCTTGAGATATGAAACTTTCGAAGCAGCTTCTTGAGGCGTTCTTGAAAGCTCTAGCTGAGCTTGGCAACAGTCTCATTACTGGAGGAACAGAGAGAGAGAGAGAGAGAGAGAGAGAGAGAGAGAGAGAGAGAGAGAGAGAGAGAGAGAGACAAGACCAGGAGAATATAAAGGAGTATGCACTCTTAGGCGTTCGAACTAGTTGAGAGTGCACCCCAAGCTCTGCAAGTCTCATACACGATTATTCGAAACTATTCTTTTTTTTTTCTGCTGTCAAGAAGATTTCTTGAAAACGATCCCCCTCCCCCGCGCGTCTCAATGTTTCGGGACTTAAGTGCGAGCACAAGAATATGGCATATGTCGTGTCGAACACTTTAATCTTGGTATTTTTAAAATCCAGCTTGCACTCGTCACGCTTAGAAATGAATTGCACTCGGGAAAAACATGTTGATGAGTTTATTGTAATTAAGCGTGGGGACGTGATTAATTTAAATGATATATATTCTATTTGGGAGAAGTGGATTGCCAATATGGTAAAATTTGAAGAAGACATTTATCTAATGGCCTATCTAATGTAGGACTTTATTCGAATCTAGCAGAATTCATTGCATATATCGTTCTAATTTGAAACAAAATATATTTCGTCGAAATGGTAATTTCAAAATATTCTTGTAGGAAAGTTAATTGCTTTTCCTTATGAAATCAATTCTACGATTTTTTGTCTTCAATTAATGAAGAATTACAATTTCTATCTTGAAAATAAGTATTTCTAAAGTGTGAAAAACACTTGCAAACCATTATTTTTAGTTATACAAATTTTTAATTCTATTTTACTTTTATAAACAAAATTTATATATTTGTTACTAATATTTTGAGATATTTCTTCAACGTTGATTTGATTTTTGGTTACACGAATTATGAAGGAGAATAAATGAACTTGCTTTACTCGAGTGTACGAGGAGAACGATGTTCGGAACGACGATTGGAGGAGCAAAAGCTATTCGACGTTTCTGGCGTGCGAATTGTGAAGAAAAGAGGAAATACGAGGGGGGCTTTGGTCGCAGGGGAACCGCTGTAGCATGTGGAAAGAACGAAGTGCGGCAGATAGTTGGGAACAATGAGGGAGAGCGTGGGACTCGGGCTGAGCGTCGACAGTGCGTGCGTCTTCCGTCGGAAATCCCGGAGACTCTTCGCACAGTAGTGTACCACATAGAGCGCACATACGTATATGTCGGAGTCGAGAGAACCTCGAGTCAACTACTGTCTTGGAAACGTGCACCAAAGGAGAAGTCGCGATTGTGCTGGAGCACCGCAACGACCCAGCCGAGACACACGATGACTTCCATAACCCGTACGAGTCAAAGATCCGGGCAGAGTTCAGCTGCAGATGCGCCGTGTCGCTTCCACGAGACCTCCTTCCCTTCCGTGCTAATAATACTCCATTATTAAGTATTATCGTACGCACGCGAATTCATTCACTTGCACTCTGCTGCAATTCTCTCGCTGTTAAAACCTCTGATTGGTTGTGGGAAGTATTATCCTCCAATTCTTTATGACGTTATTTTTTTTGTTCTAGAGTTTCTCATTCATAAACTCATCATTTCAATTCAATCTACAATTATAGAACTCGTATGCACGCGAATTCATACACTTGCACTTTGGTGCAATTCTCTCGCTGTTAAAACCTCTGATTGGTTGTGGGAAGTATTATCCTCCAATTCTTTATGACGATATTTTTTTTTGTTCTGGAGTTTCTTATTCATAAACTCGTCATTTAAATCTGATCTACAATTATAGAACTCGTATGCACGCGAATTCATACACTTGCACTTTGGTGCAATTCTCTCGCTGTTAAAACCTCTGATTGGTTGTGGAAAGTATTATCCTCCAATTCTTTATGACGTTTTTTTTTTGTTTTAGAGTTTCTCATTCATAAACTCGTCGTTTCAATTCAATCTACAATTATAGAACTCGTATGCACGCGAATTCATATACTTGCACTTTGGTGCAATTCCCTCGCTGTTAAAACCTCTGATTGGTTGCGGGAAGTATTATCCTCCAATTCTTTATGACGATATTTTTTTTTTGTTCTGGAGTTTCTTATCCATAAACTCGTAATTTCAATTCAATCTACAATTATAGAAGTCTTACGCACGCGAATTCATACACTTGCACTTTGGTGCAATTCTCTCGCTGTTAAAACCTCTGATTGGTTGTGGGAAGTATTATCCTCCAATTCTTTATGATGATATTATTTTTTTGTTCTGGAGTTTCTTATCCATAATCTCGTAATTTCAATTTAATCTACAATTATAATATAAAATTAGACATTTTAATAACGAATATTCTACGATGACAGGAAAAGTGCTGGAAGTTTTGTTCCTTCGAAGATGAAAAATACCAGAGCTACAGTAATTTGTCGACTTAGTAATTTCTGAAGCGATTTTTTTTTCCAGAATTATTACAATCGATTTTTACCTCGAGTTCACAGTACTCGAGTATGGTCAGCCATATCGGCTGAAACTTGGCATGGAAATGAAGCACGTACCATCCGATCATCGTGGTGAATTTAATTAAAATTTATGAGATGACTTAAATTTTATCCGGGATCCATTTTTTTTTTTTTACATTTATCAATATGTAAGGATGTGATCTTGCTAGCTAGTAAAATCACAAAGGTACACGGAAATAAAGGTCAATTTGCATAACTCCCACTCTATAAGTTGGCTCCAAATGAGCTGTTGAAATTTTTTGAGCTGAGATAACGAATAAGTGGTTGTCCTAACTCACAAACAGGGTTTACATGGACCGACGAATAGTAAATCCACGCAATCACTTTTTGACTGTGCCTAACTAATTTTTTCTTGGTTTTTTTGGGTATCAATATAAAATGTTCAACAAAACTCTAGTTGAGAACAAGGTTGTTGGGCATAAGTTTGGCCTACATTGAAAATGGTGTTCAAAAGTTTTGAAACTCATTATAAACACCCGGAACTACGCGTAAAGCATAATAATGTTTTCTACGAATAATTTTGCTAATGATGGACAAGACCAGGAAACAGTTTTCGACGTTTCCGGTTTCCAAAAAGAAACAAAATGCATCTTTAATTTCATTAACATTTCATGAGATCCGCCAAAATTCTATTGTATAAATGATAATTATTATTATGAGATCGTAATTTTTCTAGATCAATTGCAACACTTCATAATCATTACCTTCAATTTTTTGTTACAGGTGAGTCGCTGAACTTTGCTGACCTAATAATTATGAATATTAAACAGAGTTTACTGGCTGTAAGTATATTTTTAACAATTTCCACAACTAAAAAGTGAACAAGCTTTGGTTGAAGATCGAAATATTCATTTGGGCATAAAACCCAGGTTTAAATTTTCATCTTTCAAAAGTAACAAAAGACAATGCAATTATTTCCAAATTACTACATCCGGTTGAACTTTTTAACTCCCAATGTACTCGCTACATTAGAATGACTATTTTAAGCAACTGCTTAAAAGTAAATCATAAGTTCCTAGGAAAATTGGGCAAACAACAGAATTTCATTAGAAATGCATCCTAAATTTCAATAGTACGAAAAAAAAAAAAATTGAAACCCAATTCTTCTCTTAACTTCGATAGAAACAAGTCCAACAAGGGTTAAAGGGTTAAATAATTATTGAAAATCGCCGAGAATTCGGAAAACATCATCGAACAACATCAATTTTACTCAACAATAATTTCAGAAAGATTATAACACAATTATTATTTCTGGGATTTTGGGACTCGCACAAGACGAATGGGAATCACGAGGCGAGCGATGGTCGGACTTTTCCGGGTAACCATAAATTATCGTTCGTGGAGTGTGAGCGAGAGAAAAATATCCGAAGAGTCGGAGGGTCATATCATCTGATTAGGGAATACGTGGAGTACGTGCGAGTCGCCGGAGCCGCGAAATCGTCGCTCGGTGTGGGCCAACGAATGGGCTGATAGGAAAAGTCGTGGGAGTGGAGTAGTACTCGCGCATAAGGAGTTAGAAAGCGTTATCGAGCCACGCTTGTCGATTGTCGGGCTTTCCCCTTGCCCGTCCCTCCTCCCGAAGAAAGGCAGCCCGCCAAGGCTCTCCGATGGCTTTTCCCTTTCTCTCCCACTGCTCCTCGCTGCTTCGAATCGTCTTATCGTTTCGTGCCAGGCCCTTTGACTCCTGGACTTGAAGAGGCCAACTTCAAACTCAAATTATATTATGCCCGATACGGAAATAGGAGGAGGAGCAAGAGAGTTGGCTTCATAAGAATTCACTTATTCCCGCTCGATTCTTCCAGGCCGACTCTTTTTCTTTCATCGACGATGCAAAAACTCCAACTGTACTTGCAGAGATAGCGACGATGAGGGCAGCCCTTATTGTACATCGAATTCACGGCGGAATTGGAAAACTCCTGGGCTCTCGGAATCCAGGCACTATTTTATAAAATAATAATCGTGTGAGTCGATTATTGAAATAATTATTGAAATCATGAGATTATACTCTGCATGAAAAGTTAAAAAGCTTTATATTTTTGATTTGTAGAGTCAATACTGTTATGTGGGAAGCTGGGCATGAGTAATTGCGTAATATTCATAAAAGCCACGATACTCATAATTTTTTGATCATAAGAATGTTAAGCAAATATTTGAAAAAAGTGGTGACAGTGAAATATCGTAATACTTTTATTAATTAACGTTACCACTTAATTTTTTTGAATAACGAACGACCAATGAACCCTATCAGGAAGCTGGAACCATGGATTTGTTTAGACGGATAAAAGGGTAATGATAAAACATTACATTTATTTGGATTCACGTTAAAATAGGAACCAAGAATTGCCTAATTTGAAAACCAAATGTCCAAGATTTTGCTTCGGACCCTCAAACATTTAATCCATTCCTCTCCGAATTCCAATCGGTGGAGTCCTTCGTTATCAATAAACCACAAAAAAAATTTTCGAAAACCACTTGCCCGAATATTAAAAATAATAAAATTATCTAATATTCGCAATAAAGTCGCTCAACTACGAAACAATTAAATGCCTTGCCATACATTCTAATACCTTGGTAAAATTACTCCCAAAATTTTTTCACCTATAAAAATATTTGGTTCTTACCGTAGTTTGACATAAATTTTTATGCAAATCAATTTTTTAAGCCGGAATGTTCTTATAATTATTAGGACATTTAATAATACGATTAACGCCACACTGTACTTACGAGGATAACGAACAAACTCGGTGTTTTTTTTCGGAAATTACAACTCCGATCCACTTGAATCACGAGTCAAGAGGATATTCGAGGCGATCAATCTCGCTTACCGTGGATGCTTTTAAATCTTCCGGTGTAAACTACCAGACAGCCAACGCTATTGTGCTCGCAGTTGAATTCGCAGTGACATATAGCTATACGGTACATGAAATGTAACTGGTTTAAGCTCCTCGATTCTCGACTCTCGTTACTCCCCAAGTCTTCGCTCCATTCTTCATGCCTCGATGCTGGCTGCTGATTCCGGTGCCCGGAGAGATACGTTGCCGCGGCCATTTCAGTATGGTTCGATGGTGCGTTACACTTAACGATGATTGGCTATCGAATCAATATCTCGCTGTGTCTTCCTGGTGCTCTCTTTTTTTTTTCTCTCTCTCCCATTTTTCCTACTTCAGTATCATTTCTATATTTATATTGTTTAACTATTGTATCGAATACCGCCTGATCGCCTCGATGATCCAGACCGGAAACGCTCGACTCCGGGTGCGGTCCATCGAGCACACGCTCGATCCTACCTCTCAGTACGTGTTTTTCACTGATTCTTTTACCTCACTCGACTTACTTCTTTATTTCTCTTGGCTTAATTCAATTTCTCGCGATTCCTCTGCAACTAGCTCTTCCAACGCGTGAGCGAATCCAATCACTTCCTTCTCCTTCGCCTGATACACACCGATCATCGTACCCAGTATCTCGTCTCAAGTTGCTCATTGTGTACCACCTACTAATATGGACTATTCATATTGTAAATGGTCGAAATATTGTATTTCATAAAAAAAAAAAAAAACTCATGATACATTTTATACATCATACTTTGAATTAATCGAATGTCGAACAATTTTTTTAATTCATCCAAGAGAACATTTACTTTGATTTGTAGACTCCATATTCTACGCATTCGATTTTATTAATTGATGGTATTTCCCGAATATCCTTAAATGTATTCAGGGCCGAGAATGTTTCCGGTGAATGGAATACGATAAATACATTTTTCATATCTCACACATCCTTAATCTCCGTCATGGTAGCTTAGCGTGAATCGACTTTCTCATCATCCACTGCTATCTCACGACTTCTCATTTTTTAATGTAAACCTATCGAACATTCGATAGCAATCATAATTAATAAGCATCCCCATCGTCGAGGTAACATTTTTTACGAAGGGAAATGAAATTTTCACAATGTTGCTCGACTTGCGTTTGCAATAAATCCTTACGCGCTGCAATCCGACTCGATTGCCCACGAATTGGCTGAGCAAAGTCGTTGCAATCCGCACAAGACGTAATAACAAAGTAAAAGGTAGACCTTATGAAAATTCTGCAACTCGAAAGCATCGGCATGCATAGACATAAGTTTAGCAGTAAAGTGTATATGTGTGTGTCTGTATATACAGACACACACATGTATTGATATATGTATACACGAGTAGTGCGTGATTAGTAAATGTTTCGAAAGCGAGCACTCCTTTCGTAGTGAGTGCATAGCGCTCAGCGCTGTCGAAGAAATCTGGAGCGAGGTGCACTTCGCGGAAGGCGAATGTAAAATACGAGAGCCAAGAGTACGTGTAGTACCGGGCACGACAACGTATCGTTGCTACCGGGGTCCGTATTCACTGCTCCGCTGTACAGAGACTCAGGAGTTTCATACGAACTCCCATCGTATGCATTCACCGGCATGGAGCATACCGAGGAGTCGGTGGATGCACCGACACGAGGAAGCCGCGGGTGCACGAGTGGATTATGCATTTGGACATTGTGAAAGCTGAGCAGCGAGCGAGATAGAGGGAAGATGCGGAGTAACAGCAGTCTGCGCGCGGATCAGGCCAAGCTCTGAAATCCGAACCAGGATCCTCTCCTCTTCACCTACGCTCCACAAGCGTCATTTGCAACATCTACTAGATTAAATATGCCTCTTTGTACCGGATTCTCTAACTCACGTTCCTACGTTTCGAATATACCGTCACTTCATATTCTACTGGATTTATTTTTTAACTTTAGCGAAGTATCGACAGTTTCCGACAATATTTTATTTTTTTAGATTCTATTTCTATTTTTTAAATATATATTTTCGTAATTTATACGGCTTTGAAAGAGAGAGAGAGATTCGGTTTTAAGGAGAATTTCGATTGCGGTTCTTGACCTACGATCTGCAAACGTCATTTGCAACATCAACTAGATTAAAAATTCATCTTTATACCGGATTCTCAAACTCACGTTCCTACGTTTCAAATATACCGTCACTTCACATTCTACTGGATTTATTTTTGATCTTTAGCGAAGTATCGACAGTTTCCGACAATATTTTATTTTTTTAGATTCTATTTCTATTATTTTAATATATATTTTCGTAATTTATACGGCTTTAAAGAGAGAGAGAGAGAGAGAGATTAGGTTTTAAGAAGAATTTCGGGTGCGGTTCTTGACCTACGCTCTGCAAACGTCATTTGCAACATCAACTAGATTAAATATTCATCTTTGTACCGGATTCTCAAACTCACGTTGCTCCGTTTCAAATATATCGTCACTTCACATTCTACTGGATTTATTTTTAACTTTAGCGAAGTATCGACAGTTTCCGACAATATTTTATTTGTTTAGATTGTATTTCACTTTTTTAAATATATATTTTGGTAATTTATACGGCTTTGCAATCGATAAATCGAAAAGTGATTTTGAAATTTGTAAGCTACATTTTAGTGCAATTGTGGAATGAAGATCGAGAGAGAGAGAGAGAGATTCGGTTTTAAGAAGAATTTCGGGTGCGGTTCTTGACCTACGCTCTGCAAACGTCATTTGCAACATCAACTAGATTAAATATTCATCTTTGTACCGGATTCTCAAACTCACGTTGCTCCGTTTCAAATATATCGTCACTTCACATTCTACTGGATTTATTTTCTAACTTTAGCGAAGTATCGACAGTTTCCGACAAGACTTTATTACTTTTGTATTCTTATTTTTTTTAATATTGTATATCATCTTATTAATATATATTTTGTTAATTTATCAGACTTGGAAATCGACAAATAAAGATCGAGAGAGGGAGATTCGGTTATAATGGGAATTTCGGTTGTGGTTTCTCATGGAGAAAGTTCTGTTTTCATAAAAAATTTTCAGCAATGTGCAAAGCATACCTTAATTGCATTTTCAGACGAGAATTTTCGCTAAACTTCACTTTCTAAAATTACACAAAGCGAAGATGCAAAGTAGAACCTTCCACATTGCTTCCGCACTATTTTTTGCATCTTGCAAAGATTTCTTTGTGAGAAAGTCAAAATCACTGAACAGAGGTAGCTTTGTAAAATGTAAAATATAACGAGGCGGCAATGTGCGCGTTTCTACTTTGCGTCCTTTGTTTCCTTATTTTCTTTTGTATGACTTCGTTAATCACCTCTTTTTCAAGTACCCGTTACTCATTCGAAGTTTTATTCCTGTTTTATTATTTCCCAAGAGATGAATGCGTGTAGTCAACATATTTCGTTCAAGGCACACGGACATTTTTATGAACGATATAGAAAAGTTTTTATTAACACCGTAGCCTCTTCGCTCCAAGAATGAAAAAAATAATCTAGCACCCATCGAGATAGATCCTGAAGAGAAGGGCAATAAAATTAATTAGCTCTGGCTAAGGGAATGCAGTCACCTAAATAATTAATAAACTGTCACGACAGTTCCGGGCTAACAAATGTGGAGCTCCGAATGCGTCATGCCAAGCTGCCACTCCGCTGAAATTTGCAAATGCCAACAAACTGTCGAGCCGGATGCTGCACTTGACTGACTGGAAAAAAGCGCGCACCCGTAAACGCGATATGAAAAATGGCTTCGCAAATAGAGCTTCATACCGGAGGATAATAAATTTAATTAACGTCTATCTTTGGTGGTAATAACAATATTTCAGCGTCGTGATAAACGAAGAAATTTGAGAAATGGACGAAACGTGATATTTCTCAAATTTAGTGGAAATGTATGTCACTGTATTAGTTATACATTGCAAGATGCATAAGGAAGAAAGATTTTCTACAATATATTTATGGGGTATGTATATTTATTAAAAAACAAAAAATTGTTCGTTGCAATTTTGTCGTTTTTTTAAAAAATAAATAGATGTTTTTACTTCCGGTAGATTTGGACACGTCATTCTAGATTCATTCACATCAACCGGAAATGTACGTCACTGTATTAGTTACATTGCGAGATGCATAAGCAAGAAACATTTTTTACAAATTATTTGCAGCGTATGTATTTTTCTAAAAAAATAAAATAAAATAAAATTGTTCGCTACAATTTTGTTTTTACTTCCGGGAGATTTGGGCACGTCGTTCTAGATTGAACATGTATATAGAGCACGGTATAAAGCCACTGGAAACGTTGGTGAAGCCACATCAACCGGAAATGTACGTCGCTGTATTAGTTACATTGCAAGATGCATAAGCAAGAACCATTTATTACAAATTATTCACAGCGTATGTATTTTTATATAAAAATACAAATAAAAAACATTGTTCGCTACAATTTTGTTTTTACTTCCGGGAGATTTGGGCACGTTGTTCTAGATTGACCGTGTCTATAGTGCACAATATAAAGCTACTGAAAACGTTGCTGAAGCCGCATCAATCGAAAATGTATGTCGTTGTATTAGTTGAATTGCAAGATGCATAAGCAAGAACCGTTTATTACAAATTATTTACAGCGTATGTATTTTTATTTAAAAAAATAAACAACAACAAAAAATTGTTCACTACAATTTCGTTTTTACTTCCGGGAGATTTGGGCACGTCGTTCTATATTGAACGTGTATATATAGAGGACGGTATAAAGCCACTGGAGACGTTGGTGAAGCCACATCAATCGTGTAGCGTGGCCAGGCTATAACACGATGAAGGCGAGCACGCGAATCAAAGTCAAAGCACCTTCGTCTTCGGAATGATGGTCATCGTGGTTGGGGCGAGAGATGAGCTAAATTTAGCTTCAGCCGTCGCCGTAGCGGTGGCTTCCCTCGCAATTCCTCCCACTCTTGGTCCATCCGACGCGCCAAGATTCTCTTCGCTCCAGCAGCCTTAGCTCGTTCCCTCCTTATCCCTCCATCCCTCTGGTCCCTCTCCTCTCAGTCACTATTTCACAGTCTCCCGAACTTCTCCTCCAGAAAAGCGTTGAACCCGCGTGCCGTTTGCGTGTCCGGTTCTCCTAACGTGCCCAAAGATTGAGATATTACGCAGACACTCTTTTCTCACGTGTCTTTAGATATTACGATTTTTGTTTAGTTACAACGAAACACATAAGTATTGGACGTCAATAAATAAATGGGGATAGGATGGAATCGTTTTTTAAGCTGAATGATTTTTTAATTTAGCATCCAGGCATGGGGAAATATTGTTATCTAGTTTGATAGGAAAGATTGTGATGATTTTTCTTTATTAAAAAAGGTCCACGTCGTGGCTGTTTTAAGAATCGAGGGGGTCAGCTTCACAGCAAGACTTCCTCTCATTTTAGTTCAGTAATTGTTGCCATAGAAACCATCCTCACAACCAAGGTAACCATGGCCATAGCAACCGTTATTATGGTAACCATAACCATAGCGACCATTACTATGATAACCATGGCTATAGCAACCGTTATTATGGTAACCATAACCATAGCGACCATTACTATGATAACCATGGCTATAGCAACCGTTATTATGATAACCATGAACATATCAACCGTTACTATGGTGACCATGGCCATAAGCAACCGTTTCTATGGTAACCATGACCATATCAACCGTTACTATGGTGACCATGGCCATAAGCAACCGTTTCTATGCCATAGAAACATTATCATAGCCCTCACCATGAGACCCGATACCATTTGCTGCCTTATGCAGATGCATGTGTGTACATGAGAAGGTTATTTCGATGTCGAGCTACAGAAAACTCGAATTCATCTCTATGAATATCTAAAACCACCGTGAAACGTGTGTACCACCTGTGAAACGTAATCCATTTTGACACAATGTAAATAACGTAAAATAAAGATTCGACGGAAAAATAAAACCATTTCTCAGCATGTTTTCCACAGAAACAGTGATGCAGTACATCTTTATCAAACCTAATACGTGGCTCTTCGCGTCTTTCTCCGAGGACATTGAAAAAGTATCGAAGCCGTGTACAGCGAGTCAAGTTACTGGTTTTATCCCAGCTTCTGAACCTCGAGAGATCCTATAGATCTCCTGTATGGTATCCGCACAACTTCAGCTCGGCCCAAGGTTAAATCCCTTGGGCCTATTAGGTCACAGGATAATCGAGCGCCTGCAGTTATACAGAAAGTATACGTTGTTGACGTATTTTCTTTTACAAAAAGCAGCCTCTTCTTCATCTCCTTATTCTCCTTTCGCGCACCTCGCTTGAACCTCCCATGAGATTCGCATTGAGATTCTTAAATCACTTCTCCAGTCTTTCGTCTCCAAGTTACCAACCGACCCATTTAATTAATATCCGGACTAATAAACTCGTCATTTGCACAGTTCATTGTCATAGTCAACCCATTTTCTATAACCCATTGCACATTTGACCGTACAATTGATTGCGGCAACTTCACATTTTTCCCTCAGCAAGGTTAAATCCTGGTGGCCTATTAGGTCACAGAATAATCGAGCGCCTGCAGTTATACACAGAAAGTATTCGTTGTTAACGTATTTTCTTTTACGAAAAGCATCCTCTTCTTCATCTCCTTATTCTCCTTTCGCGCATCTCGCTTGAACCTCCCATGAGATTCGCATTGAGATTCTTAAATCACTCCTCCAGTCTTCCGTCTCAAAATTGTCTTCATGAAAATATAGCTCACCTATCGACCCATTTAATTAATCGTTGGACTAATAAACTCGTCATTGTCACAGTTCATTGTCACAGTCAACCCATTTTCTGTAACCCATTGCACATTTGACCGTACAATTGATTGCGGCAACTTCACATTTTTCCCTCAGCAAGGTTAAATCCTGGTGGCCTATTAGGTCACAGAATAATCGAGCGCCTGCAGTTATACACAGAAAGTATTCGTTGTTAACGTATTTTCTTTTACGAAAAGCATCCTCTTCTTCATCTCCTTATTCTCCTTTCGCGCATCTCGCTTGAACCTCCCATGAGATTCGCATTGAAATTCTTAAATCACTCCTCCAGTCTTCCATCTCAAAATTGTCTTCATGAAAATGTAGCTCACCAATCGACCCATTTAATTAATCGTTGGACTAATAAACTCGTCATTTTCACAGTTCATTGTCACAGTCAACCCATTTTCTGTAACCCATTGCACATTTGACCGTACAATTGATTGCGGCAACTTCACATTTTTCCCTCAGCAAGGTTAAATCCTGGTGGCCTATTAGGTCACAGAATAATCGAGCGCCTGCAGTTATACACAGAAAGTATTCGTTGTTAACGTATTTTCTTTTACGAAAAGCATCCTCTTCTTCATCTCCTTATTCTCCTTTCGCGCATCTCGCTTGAACCTCCCATGAGATTCGCATTGAAATTCTTAAATCACTCCTCCAGTCTTCCATCTCAAAATTGTCTTCATGAAAATGTAGCTCACCAATCGACCCATTTAATTAATCGTTGGACTAATAAACTCGTCATTTTCACAGTTCATTGTCACAGTCAACCCATTTTCTGTAACCCATTGCACATTTGACCGTACAATTGATTGCGGCAACTTCACATTTTTCCCTCAGCAAGGTTAAATCCTGGTGGCCTATTAGGTCACAGAATAATCGAGCGCCTGCAGTTATACACAGAAAGTATTCGTTGTTGACGTATTTTCTTTTACAAAAAGCAGCCTCTTCTTCATCTCCTTATTCTCCTTTCGTGCATCTCGCTTGAACCTCCCATGAGATTCGCATTGAGATTCTTAAATCACTTCTCCAGTCTTTCGTCTCCAAGTTACCAATCGACCCATTTAATTAATCGTTGGACTAATAAACTCGTCATTGTCACAGTTCATTGTCAACCCATTTTCTGTAACCCACTGCACATTTGACCGTACAATTGATCGTGGCAACCTAACATTTTTCCCTCGGCGTTCTCCAGTTGCGTGCATCTCTTCAGCAACTGCGAAGCCGAACGAAAGCTGGAAGCAATAGAGCGGAAGACGCGCCAACGTGACGCTATCGGCCGCGCGAGCGTTTCAGGCCGCGCAAGCCACGATATTAAGGTTTTATAGTTTCAAAAGCGAGGGAGAAAGAACGACGTACTCTTACCTCTTTCTCGGCTTTTTTCTTCATCTTTTTTTTTTTTTTTTGCGGCCACACTATATTCCCTCCTCACTCGTTGCTTTCTTGCTCTTGGTCTCGACGCCCGTTTTACGGAGTCGTTGCAGTGTTACTCCGCAGCTCAGCGGCAAGCACGTAGTTTTCTCTCTTTGTCTTGCCCCTCGCCAATGCATCGTTCGTTCTTTTTCGACGCGGAATCTTTATACGGTCGTCGAGAGACCGAGCAACGGCCGGAATGAAAGAGCTCCTTGTTAGTTCTCCGCAGCGGCAGTAGCCGCTCTCTCGTCGCGCGTATAACGTTCTTTTTATTATTTTCTCTTTGTGTATCGGAGTATTACTGGCGCGGACTACCGGGATACGTTCTGGTGCACTGCTATCGACATACAACATCCCCCTGCGAGACAGTGCCCATCGACGTATAGAAATATAGCGAATGGCTCCGACGAAAATTGGTAATATGATATTGGCCCCGGCAATTCTCTTTGCGCACCCACTGCCGCAATATTCGTCATGAATGCGGCCACGTTGACGGGTTTGTGGGGCGCATAATCATGCTGGAAAATTCCGGAGAATCCTCGATATTCGAATTTCATTTGTTTCATTTTTCGTGCCGTCAATCAATCGTTTAATCAATCAATTTTTTCTTTTTCTTTGTGGGTCAAGTGTGAAGATTTTGCAGTGAATTTCAATACCAAAAATGCATTTAAGGTCCAGAAGACATACACAAAATTTCAGCGCTTTTTATAAAAGGGTTTTTTTTAATGAGTTTTTTGGTCACATAAAAATAAGCAGACAGAGAAATGAGTAAATGCGTTTTTTTTAATCTATAGAATATGCGAAACATGTATTTCCATAAAAAATATTCATCAAGAATCAATAGCAAGATCCATCGCGATAATTATGGTTCTGGAATGCCATGTCAGATTTCATTTTATCCAAGTACAACTTTTGCAAAAATGTTCAGTGAACCTGGAAAAAAAAACTTTTTATCCTGACCAACTTTACTTGAAACGACAGTTCCATAGAAATAGTCGTTCCCATAGCATGAAACTCCCATAGATTAGCTCATCGGAGTGATTTCCTACTCAATCAAAAAATCGACACAAGACACAACGAAAAATCGGCGAAACATCCAAAAATGCTCCGATTACATTGTCACCAATCATTCCAAAGATAAGAAAGTCAATCATGGCGGCAAGCGCAAACCCCGCGAGCCTTTCAATTCCCACAGTAACACAGAGCCCCACTTAAGGCACGTCGCTTCCTTCTCGACCTCTCCAAACAAAATCCATCTAATTGTTTAGCCCGTCTGACGGATTAGCTCAGCGGGCGTTAACACTTGCGAAGTATTCCCTCGAATACTGCACCGAGTTTGCACCGATAACGATGCTGCTGCTGCTGCTGCTGCTATTGGGTTGAAAATAAGATCTCCCGTTTCTTCGTCATCGCCATCGTGTCCGCCTCTGGCGCATCTACGGAACTCGCTGGAATCGAGGGCGTTCGCTGGAGGTGAAATAATTGGGAGTCGGGGGGCAGCACGTTAATTAGCCAACTCGCGACGATGGCAACTATACGAGCAACGTAGCTGCAACAATCCTCCCACACTCCCCGCCTCGTCATTGTCTAATGATCCTAACGATCCGAGCGCACACTCGCGGGATAAGTTTCGGTCTTGACGGTGGACGCCATAACCTGGTTGAGCTCTTTCGAAACAACGGTTCCTCGAGCTACGGCATCGTAAGATCGGTAGGTATGTATGTACCGGTGTACCGGTATATGAAGAGGGCTCGAGTCCTCTTCAGCATAGTCTTTAAGCATAACGTATACACGAAACGACAATTAAGTGCGTGCGCAGGCTTGAGTAACTGCGTTATAATGCGAGCCGAGCGAGGAAAAGCGCTAACGACCGATCGAGCTGAAGAGATACACCGGCGTGATAGTCGCACGAGTTTCCTCGCCGTATTTCACCCGTTTCCCATTCGTTCGCCACATTGCGGAACTAACGAGAATCGCCGTTTTTTGCCCCATTGTTTTCCCGTGCCGATTTTCCGCCGATTTCTCATGCGATCGCGAATAAATCGATTTCGCTGCTTTATCGCAACGTGGCGCGCCCTTTGGTTTTATTGACGCCCGAACGGAAAACGAAGAGTCGTTAACTGTTGACTCGATAATTTTTTTTTTTCTTCTTTTCTTCCTCTTTTTCTTGATTGGAAAGCGAGACAACAAACGAACGAAAGCTTCGGAGTGAAAATAAAATTTAATCTCCAATGTACCTGGCGTCGAGTTTACGAGCATTTGGGAGGATTTATTTCGGATGAATTTGAGATTAATGGGCTCTGTTTTGGGATGAAAGTCTGCTAAGATTAATGCATCGTCGCGATGGACATTAATCTTCGATTTGGACGAAATAATCGGTCAATGCTCGATCGGGATTTGGGAATTTGACGTACGTTTCACGTGGACTGTACAGGATTATCTAATTTTGATACGATTAATGATCGTTGCAGTATAATTCCTGACTAATACCTCAAAGCTTCTCGCAAAGTGCATTAATTAAATTGTACCGCAAGTATTATTCTTATTTCGTCTTAGTAAATAAGTATTTTTATGTAGAGAGTTGGATGAATGATATATTTTAAAAATAATTTATCGTTTTGTCCCGGAATAATTGGAGGTTGTCGTTGCATTCACGTTATGGTTTCTTCTTTATTGTATGGCCTTTAAATATAGACCTGCGGGTCGCCATGAATTTTCGAAAGGTACTCAGGCACTTCGGGGATCCACCATACATGCACACGTGCAATGCAAAGCAACTTTCTTTGGAGAGTCGCTTGAATGAACGAAAGCAAGTGTCATTAAGGCGGATTCACTTTCCATAAATTCTATGAACTCAGTCGTCATCCCATTTTTGGGCATTTCCTTTTAAGTGGGAAATAATGGAATTCCTCGCAAGTTGATTCACCTGGTTTTTATTTAATTTTCAGTTCAGGTGATCGAAAGAAATTAAAGTTTAGTCTGGGAAATTAATTATTTTGTTAACGAATTAATTAACGATTTTAATGTGTATATGTCCTGGTACACTGGAGCCTTAAGTATTAATAATTTCGATGTTTAATTACAACATATTCAGTGTTGGATGAATTCTAAAAAATTCTTTCAGAAAATGGGGCGCATTTTATTAATAGTTCACTATTAAGAGGAGGCGAAACCGGAAGTAGTGCGAGAGACAGAAGTAAATGGTGCACGAGAGAAATACTGGGTTGGAGATTCCACCTACTCTTAAGGGAGAGCACGGTTAATTATCCCCAGGAGTAAAACGTCGACTTTTTTCTGTTTTTTATTTTTTTTTTTATTTTTTTTTTTTATTAGAGCAATAAAATGCAAAACATTAGCATTTTGTTGCTGATGTTTTGCTCGGATTCAATATTTATGTTAAGGTTCATGCAATAGATGATGTATGTTGAAAATTTCATCCAAATTTTACATTTAAATAAAAAATGACTTCCGTTCGCCAGAAAATATGTCCCATTTTGACCTCGAATTTCGATTAAAATTGCGGAAGCACGTTCCAAAGATGATAAACTAATTTCACTCTTAAAAAAAAAAAAAGATTTCTCTATATCTTCCACACACATTTCTACAATTCGATGGACCGCAAGCAACGAGTTGAAGAAAAAATTCTCGCGCGCCGGATGTAATTCGAGTTATCTCAAAAGCCCACAGTTTTTAATTACCAGGTACATCGCTGAATGCTTTCCGCTGTTTCTCGGTTTTCTTTAACTCGGGTGCGAGCGGAGAGTTATACGTTCGAACGTAGAGCACACTTGAGAGCAACGCAAACGTACGACGGAGGCTCTTCTCCGGTAAGGTACTCGTTAACGTTATCTCGTGAGTTGCGGGTGCGGGCTCGCGTGGTCCTGCTGGCTCGTGGATTGTCGAGGCAAGTTTTGCCGGGCCAGAGAGATAAGCGTACGAAAAGGAGATAGAGCGAGGCGAACAATCCTTCGCCGTCTCTCGAAACCAGAAACAGAGTCAGCGACTGAGAACAAGCGGAGCCCGGGAGTAACCTCACCGCGCCAGTTTCCTGTGCCTCCCTCCGAGTTACACAGAACAGATCGTGTTCCCTGGCGTTTGCGGAAAAAGTATAAAGCTCCGCGGTGTTTCCGAGCGACGAGCTGCTTTCTACCGCCACGACTACGACGACGAATTATTCCCGCGTGGCATCGTAAACGCGTAACCGGACGGAATCTATTTGTTAGCTGCGCTGCCACGAGAAGAAAGTATATGACGAAGCGGGGCTCCAGTTTGTGGGTCCGCTAACCCACCGTCGAGTCTCTCGTAAAAACTTGGCAACGCTCGATTCGCAAAGCATTTCGCTGCTACCGTCGGGGGCCCGATGCTTCTCGGGGCTCTGCGCCTTTCCCTCTTTCTCTTTCTCGTTTCCGCAAAATCTCGGACTCTCGGGAAATACTCCACGTGTAACCTACGTAAGTCGTAATAATGTTTAGTGGCACGGAATACGTAGCGGAAATAATGAAACCTTGAAGCCGTTCGCGCTAATTAAGAACAGCACTTGGGACACTATGGGCATCAATACAGATGCAATGTACGTACGTTACTTCGTGAAGTCATTACTTTGTGACACACCTTCGTGAAAAAGTGCATCGATTTTAGTTTCGCTGCTAAAGAAAAGCTGTGCAACTCGTTTGAGGTCAATTAGAGTTAATTGCGTGACTTTTTGTGGGCCACCGTGCACATAGAAATGCGGAAAAATATAATACTCCCGTCGAAATTTAGTTTTGCTAAATTTGAGTTTGATTTCATCATTAGTATTTTTTTTCATACAGAAGTAGATATCACCCAATTCGAGTGAAAGGAAATTGCTGTAGACTGAAATTCTTATTTTCGGTCCCGCAGCGGGAAATGCGGTACTTAATATAGAATGGCATATTTTGCCCATTTTTAAATTCAACAAAGGGTGTTTGGAGGGTTTTAATTTGTACTGGTGGGTCTAGATGTTAAAAAAATCGTAAGTAGAGTACATAAAAATATACACCATTTTAAATCCAGACTTAGAATACAGTCTACAAATATTTCGCAATTGCACCACGTGCGATTCCTTCGATCCGATCGATCGATCTCCTGACACGTCCTCAGTTATTACGCACCCACGCATGCTCTCCTTACCGGCGTATCTCACGAGTTGTGGGCTGAAGTCGAGGCTACTTCTGATCGATTACAGATTCTTTAACACGTGATTATCCCAAAATGTAGTTACTTCATTTTATCCACCCACTATTCGTTGATCTTGGATTAGCCGTAGAGTGCAGCCTCGTCACAGGCTCGCACTAAAAGACATAAAGTTAGTCGGGGCGTTTATCTGCCTGTGAAATCGTTAAGTGGTGGGCCACCAATTATTCACCGTTAAAGCTTCGTCGATATATCCCTCGCTTAAAGTGTTAAGTTTCGCCATGGATGGATAACGCATTAGACTTAAAATTGATGTTATTCCGAAGCAGCTTCGTATATACTCGGATGTAGATCAGCTCCTTTTATAGCCCCGTCACTTTAAGATCCGCGTCCCGCGTAGGAGACGATGGCGGGTGTTAAACTTCGGGATATCCGGATCGTAAGCTTCTCACCGTGCCCTCACCTTCGCCTCTCTAAAGCCGCCCGATTCAGCGGCACGTCGAAAGGGGTTGCTTCCTTCCATACGAAGGATTCTAGGCTTATTCTCGTGCTGGTTCACTTCACTTCTGCGATATCCTTACAGCATGAGCCTCTATAGAAGTTGAGGATGGAAGGCCTTCCAGTGAACGTGCGCGGATCTTCAAACATACACACACACACACACGGGTGTCTATATCATGAAGAGAAGAGCGGAGTGCGATGTCTTCAAGTTTGTTTTTCACTTTCCACGAATCTCCGTCTATGACTAAGTATGTTCATCAATTTTGGCTTCCTCGTAGACGGAACTTTGTAAAAAGTTTACAATAAAACGATATACAAGATTTTAAGATAGATGGACCACTAATTGCAGTTACCAGCGAGTGAATAAAAATTTTGGAGTGTCGATGATCATAATTTGTTTATTTGCAAAGTGGACCAATCAGCAAAACCTTCAATCACTGTCTAAAAATATTATATTTCACAGAAACGCATGATAAACAAATTATTCTGCTCAAGTTTTCATGTGACGATGATTTTACAACACTTTGCATTCTTATTTTAAATAATACATACGAAAGACTGAATTTTAGTAGATTCCATTGGTAACATAGAATGTGCATGAAATTCTAGTCAATAGAGTTCGATAAACCGATCGATTTCAATGCTTGAATGTCAACTAAGTTTCTTCAGTCTCTGAAGTAGAGATTGATAAATAATATTTCCACGGATCACGTGTCATTGCGCCCCGTTGTCTTTCCTTGTACAAAGGAAGGCGCTTAACATTTGCACAGACATGCGTAGGCGTCATTCGGTTGCAGAAAAAGTTATACAAGTGAGTGTCTGAGGGAGATATATTCACCGAAGAGTGGAAAAACAATGATAGAAAGAATGAGGCTGCAGGGGTTTGAAAGATTCGAGGGTTGACACAGCGGAGAAGGATGAGCAGGACAAGAGAGGAGCCGACAAGGGAAAATCCACGTCCCCGATTGTCATGCGAAAGACAGACCGCCCTGTTTCCTGCCTGACGACTTTAGAATGTGATTTATGACGACGAGTACGACGGTACCGTGGATACGAGGAAGGCGAGCGAGAATCTGTATGTACCACCAGCCAGAGACGAACTTGCTCGACGCTCGGTCCTTTCAGCGTCATCCGCAGGAAGGGAAATAGTGGCACACTCTGCCTTATAACTCTGTTTTAATGAAGACGTATGCGAACCTCAAATAATTCACGAAATTATCCGCGAAACCGCAAATTTATGTTCGAAACAGTGGCGTCACCTTGTAGGATTTTTTTTGTTCATCCACATACATTTGCGGTAGCTGAGACCTCCGGGACGGAAACTGACGTCGTGACGTACCGAATCCACTTTCGTGAAACTAATGGATCCCTCATAAGCCCGAAATCTGTACAAACTCTCCACCAACTCTCTCAAGATGTTGCTGAAGAAGGCCACGAAGACATTAGAGTCTATGCATGTATCATCGACATCGAGCCTCTTCAACGATTCCAAAGTAAAACCTGTTTCGTCACTTGCCCTTCATTGCTCTTCACGTGGCTTCAATCTTTATCACTCGTTATCACTCACCTGCTCGACTTTGCGAAGGACATTTCCTCCCAAGAATCATTTTCAGAGGCAATTATCGAGCCACGCTAATATCTGCACTTATATCTGTACTAAATCGTATACGAGAATCTTAACACGACATTGTGAGCACGTCTCTGAAGAGGAGTCAGATCTCAATTAAGACCTTGAAGGGGAGTTTTGTAATCCATCATTCCTGTCGAGATCGCTGCAATCGCTGCTCATTTTCCATGACTTATCGTGAACCTCACGGCAAATACCAAATGAAAAACAATCCAAACAAATCAATCTGACGAAATCGTGAAAAAAAAAAGTAAATCATCGGCGATTATCCCGAAGGGGTTCTTGAGCAAGTCAGATTGTGACTGATTCGTCACTTCGGTAACGAGGAACGAAGAATAAGTACATAATGAACACGAAATGATGGAGGATCGAGGGGGAGATGAAATGGTGGGCCCCAACGGACGTTGGGCCCATCGAGGAACCAAGAGTCACGGACCCTTGGGCACGTAGGAGGGCTAAAAGGGGTCACGGACCAGCATCCCGGTGAACACGTAGCTAGTTTCTTAGAGAAGAAAGAGAAGAGGTCGAACGGAGAGAGGAAAGGAGACAGTGGACTGAGGAAAGAGATGAAAAAAGGAGAAAAGACAGGAAAGGTAGACGAAGTAAGGCCCAAGGAATCAAGTGGGGGTCCCGGTGGTTATATACATAAATATATATGTATATACATATATACACACATATACACGGATACCAAGCACGTTGTCGTCGTCCCGATGCGCAGACAATGGCGGCGTCGGGGGCCAGCCGGTTCTTGACACGGAGCGAGAGCGGCGCGCGCGACGCTGCCAGGCCGCAATGGGCCCCCGAGGCTCGTGGGTCCCTGCGACGTTGCCGGTTCGCTGCGGCAGTGGAAGTCTTGTAAGGTGCTCGAGAGTCTGGGCCTCATTCCTCCGTTCTTAGCTATAAAGCGAGCGCTAGAAGTGTCTTTACTGCATTTAGCGAGAGCTCGCGGTCCCTGCTCACAGCGAGTAAGTCCCAAGCGCACTTTCATGCTGTTACAGCAAGTACTTACAGCGCGAAGGCTCACTGATTGTTCATAATAACGATGAAGCTGGATTTCTGCCATTTATTCCAGGCTACGAAGACCCTGTCGTCACTGGCGCTGCCCAAACGCTGCTCCAGGTAAACTCTCTTCGACAGCGTCGCATGTCCGCGTTTGAATCTGGCAAGGTAACCTGGAACTGGTCCGCAAATTCGCAAGACGCCCGGGCGATGCTCTGGCTCGCTTTTGGTCTTAGCTTCGTCGGTTACTTTGGCTCGATTCCTGGGTATGTTCCTCTTTGGCCTGGCACGATCGTTCTCCTTCTTCCTACCGGTTGTCGGAGACCAAGTGGCCAAGGGATTGGCAACGTTGCCGGTTCCCCTGGCTCCTGTGGAGACGGAGATGAAAGATCGAGAAAGTAGCAGCATCGTGGATGCAGGGAGAGATCAGGAGAGACGCGACCATCTGCTGGCCCTCGGGGCTTTGAATGTTTGATGGTTCGCGTGACTCGGCAGCAACGACCACCGCATCACCACCACCATCGCCATCACCACCACCACCACCACCACCATTACCGCAGCACGCAAAGCCACCACCGCACACCTCTTCGCCACCGAGAGGAAATTGGAGTCTTTCGTGCTGAGAGGCTCCTGCTGTTGATGCTATGCTGCGCTCGGAGACCAGCAGCATCTTCCACGGCATCTTCACTGCACTCTCTATGGAGGAGCACGGGACAAGGCCCCTTGATGCCTGTATTCGCGAGCGGGAATAGGAGATTCAACTTCGCCAGGAAGAGAGCATACCGCATATAGCCCAACAGCGGTGTGCAACTGCTGCTGCTGTTGCTGTTGCTGTTGCTGTTGCTGGTGCATCAACGGTATAACCCTCTCTTCCACTTCACTCTCAAGAAGTCTCCGAGTCTTCTTCTTCTTCTTCTTCTTCCAGGTTGGTTTCTGCACGTCACGAAGAGACCGGGACGAATAGGAGAATTACTCGTAACTCTGCGTGCGCCAGGCCACAGCACGAAATCATTATCCTCCTTTTTCTTTTTACTCCGTTTGTGCCCCTCGTTCTATCTCATCCACGTGCATCATTCCCGGATGGCGCATGGAATAGGATGAGACAAAACAAGAGCGGAATTCTGGTTCCCTCGGCGTTGAGTCAAGTTGGAAGTTACCTACGACCTCGCGGTGTGTTCTCCCTTGTGTACTTAAATGCATGCGCCCTCCGTGCTCGCTCTCTATATTCTTCCGCTTCTCCGGGCTCTTTGTCTCTTTTTCTCCCTTTGACTCAGTTCTTCGTACCTTTGATGGAATTGAACAAAAGTTGAAGGATCCACCAACGAGCTCCGCGCGCTATCCACTTTCTCGGAATTTAATTCATCGCCCAACCTTCGTGTTTACAGGACTTTCGTGGGCCTCTCCGGTTTCGAAGAAAATCGATTAAATCACATAATGGACGAACTTTGATGCTCGTTAGGGTTTTTTAATTCTGAAATCGGATATTGATATTGATGCGAATTCGCAGAAGTTTACGAACTTCCGCCTCACTTCGGAAGTTTAATAAAAGCCCTGTAGTCTCGTCGAGAGGAACGATGCTTTTTAACTGGTAAAAACTTATTGTGGGAATCGATACACCACTCGGATAGTTTTTTTTTTTGTTGCAGCTATTGAGGATAACAATTTCAGTAAACATGTAGCTTGGAATTTACTAAACACGTCATAATAATATCGATGTTTAGTATGAGAATTTCAACGACTATCTATAGAAAAAAATTGTCAGTTACGTTAATTATCCATATATTTTTTTTACAGTGTGGTTAAATTAATGAGCTGATAATTAACACAGAAAAAAACATTGTTAAAACAACGCTCGGCTGAGGTAACTAATACCAGGATCATTAACTGGCAATTTATTGATTTTAATCAATAGTAGTCAGGATTAACACTATAAATATGAGTACTACTAAAAGTACTATAAAATTCCCTCACGATATTTCGAAAAATAAAATCGAGTAACACTTTAAATAATATATTTTGAAATATAGCTTCATCTATATTTTTTACCTTCATAATATATAATCGTTCAAAAATATATACATATACAGCTAGCAAAAACATTGACATAGGCTTTTGAACATTGGTCAAATTGCCAGACCCACCAAAATGATTCATCAAGTGAAGACATCTCTCAAACTTTGAAGACCACATTTTTTTCCATAACAATTATTCAATGGAAATTATGAATTTTCTAATAATTCTTATTTCTCCGTCAGATCGTGGTACTTAATTTTGGAGGCTTCGCTTCCCTCTTGTGAAACTTACACAAAAGTTTTCCCTTCCTTCGTGCTGTCCATCCTCGCGGCGAGGGAGATGTTGCTCGTGATGATGACGATACTCCCGGAGATATATTTCTCTCTTTAACGCGTAAATATATACCCCTGTTCGCGATGTACATTTCTCGAGGCGCAAGACTCTGTGGTTGCGAAAATTAGTTTCTTCTTTCGGGCGGATACCATACAACGCATATTTCACACAGAGCCGTCACTGTCTCGTCCTGGTATTTCCACGGCTCTGTTATTTTTACGTGTAATACGTAATCTTCATACCTATATTTTACATATACAGTAGAACCTCGATTATTTGAACGCTCAATTATCCGAAGGAAAAAACGTGACAGCAGTTGGTCAATTGAAAATTGACGATTTTATGAAGAAGAGATTTAAACAAAAACCAATCAACGTTTTTCGGATATTAAAAACGGACACATTTAAGTATATATATGTCAAATTTTGATATATATCTATTGGTTTTATGTGAAAAAGTGTCCTTCATGATCTCATACCCAAAAACACGACGTTTCAATTATCCTAACTAGTCTCGGTCCCATAATTAGTTCGGATAATCGAGGTTCTACTGTATGTATACATATATATATATATATATTGACCGGAGTACGTACTTCACGTCTTTTTCTATGAGTGTGCATATATATACCTGAAGATGTGGTTGTTTTCTCCTCGTAGAATTCGTGAACAAACGCCCCGACGAAGACCGAGGAAAGGGAATATACGAAGACGCTTTCCCGCGAGAAGTTCTCCCGCGGTTTTTGTTGGGAATCGCGTGCGATGGCTTGCCTGCGGAAAAAGAGGGCGAGAGGAGACCGCGGAAAAAAAAAAAGAAAAAAGTGGAGTCTTAGCGAGGGAGGACTCCGTTGAGTGGAACCAGAAAGGGTGTGTGTTAAGGGTAGTATCTTGGGCGCCCCGAGGTATAAGAGACGAATCGTCTCAATGATCCTTCGCGTACACTGCTCTTGCTCTCGCTCCTGGAATATTGTAGTCCTTATTTTTCGAATCCTCCATACAACGTGTCCCACAATTTCCACACTCATTTTGCTGGATTTTCAAGCCGGCACCTTTATTGTCCGTTCAAAAAGGGGGGTAGAAAAAAAACTTGATCTTGCTTTCTCATGGATTTTTATTTCTCTATTATTTTTTTAAGTCGGTGATTTTTTGTGTCAAGAAAATCAAAATTCAATATCTCGCATAAATTCGGAACCACTCGAATCAACGAATGAAAAATTTTAACACGCTGATGAAAATTACATTAGTCCTCACGGATGATAGTTTTATCGAAACTCCATAATATTTGTTCAGATTTCTTAAATGGTTTTAAAAAAAAAATGCAATTTGCAAAGTTCCACTTTGCAGTAAAAAAGAAATAAAAATCGTAGATTAAAATTTTACAAGCTCTACACACACACACACACACACACACATACGCATACGGATATTTTTTCTAAACCACTTTCCTCGATATTCCGGACCATTCTAAATCCACTGACTCAAAAATCTCCGAAAAAAAAACAATTCTCCATGACAACAAAGCTTTTTCCATCAGGGAGTAAAAGTGCATAATTTCAACTTGGGCTTTGACAATTTGTGCACACCCTGTACATCAAAGGAAAAAACTAGGATAAGAAAGAGGATCAGGGAAGGGTAGATCGGGATATTGAGGGTGAAAAAATAAGAATGCGTGGCCGGAAGTACGACTAAAGGGAGCGGAATAGCACGAGCGCGATACACAACGTACCACTTATTGTCTGCAGTGGTGTAGTGTATATACGGTACACGGGGTGGCGCGGGGGAGTAAAAAAAGGAGTGAGAGACAAAGCACTTTTTATCAAAACCTTACGCGCCTGGCTCTTCGGTGAAACGGAAGAAACCCGCCTGGTTTATCTAGCGGAAGTGACGAATGGCAACTACTCGCTCGAGGCAAAGTTACTTTTAGCCCCTCGGGGATATCCGTCGCCTCTTCTTTTGTTGACACAAAACGCTCCTTGTATATCGTGTCACTGAGCAGGATCTACCAATAAAAGTCTCCGAGTCGGAGTGTAATCAAGTACACGAAGTGTGTACAGATATTTTAGGCGCCCCATGAAATGGGAACAATTAATTAACTTAATCTCGAGATCAACGAAAGTCATTGCGTGGCAAAAAAACGGTATTATCATTGGTCCCTCGAGATGAAAAAAAAAAAAAATAATAATTCATCGTCCCTGCGGACAACCATCGACTAATATTCCTAAGCAAACAAGCAATTCACTCATCAGGGACTAATTAATCTACTCTTAGCACTTACCAATGTCACATTTTTCAATCAATTGAAATTAATGAGGTATAAAATAATTTATAACTCATTTTTTTTTATCATTCCCCTGTACACAATGTTGATTTATTCATACCGCTATTATTTATAAAATTACAGGCCTTTTTTCACATTCAAATGCGTGAATACAAGAACAAAAATTATTTTTAGGCAACGTAATAACAATGAATAGTTGCACAAATTGTGTATCACCATTGAAATGAATAAATTAAGAGTAACCTCTTTCGTAATTGAATTTTTGATTATTCAGTAATAAAGAATTTTGATAGCACGATTATTTGCCATGTTTCACGGGAAGTGGTGCACGGTGTAGAAAACAATTGAAATATCGAAATTCGATCCACTCGAATGATGATCTAAAGACTCGGAACGACTGGTAGAGTGAGAGACAACTGTTCCTTAACCACCTGGTATTTTTTTTCTCTCTCCCTCTCTCTCTCTCCTCTCTCAATTCTTTTTCTCGAGGCTCGCTGAATCGTCTGAGTCTCCCGTTACCGGAAGCTGCAGACAGAGGAGACGATAAAAGTGAATTCGTTATCATATATATTTTATAGATATTGAATACGTTTAAAGTTCCCTCTTTATTCCTTCATCTTCCGTCTATCCATCTCCCCGTCGATTCCCTCGCCGTTGCCACCAGTGAAATCGTTACACGCCGAGAAGATATTCGCTCGATTTGCCGGGTTGGCTCATGGTAATATAATTCCTACGGTCCTCAAGAAAGAAGTCTCTCAAAATTCTCCATTTCCGTCTCTTTGCTATATTACAGTGTATTCCCACCGCTATACCTATTTACCGAGTGCATTGCTCAAAGTGTGGAACTACCGCGTACAGCGGAGAGCACGAGAGAGCTGCTCTCGCGAGCGAATTGGTACAATAGTACCGAGCGATGTATATATATATATATATATATTTTATTCCCGGCCAAGGCCTCGCGCTAACGTGGCAACAACAAAGTCAAAACCGGAAAACTGGTTTGGGTGGGCAGGCTGCTCCTGCTCTTGGCTGACTTTCTGGCTGCCTGGCTCTTGACTCTCTAGTCGCGGTTGGGGCTCGCCTCTCGCCTCTCCCTGCTTCGTCGCACTCTTATTCTCTTCGAGTGCTCGTCACGTTCACGCCTCCCCGCCGCACGAGACAAAAATATATATGTTCGAAAAAATTCATGATATATATATTTGAAAATACACATTCGCAGGTTAAAAAAAAAAACTTGTGCACATTGTTTCTCAAAAACGAGATTGATTGTTTGAATCTGTCCTCGAAATATGTAAAATGTTTTTACAGCAACATAATAATGGCAGTTACAATTTGTTACAACGTAACAATGAGTAGTTACGTATGGCGAAAGTTCAGGATATTGAGTGCCCTAAGCACGTTGAATACGTTGGGTACGTTGAGTACGTTGAGTACGTTGAGTACGTTCAGTACGTTCAGTACGTTCAGTACGTTCAGTACGTTCAGTACGTTCAGTACGTTCAGTACGTTCAGTACGTTAAGTACGTTCAGTACGTTCGGTACGTTCAGTACGTTCAGTACGTTGAGTACGTTCAGTACGTTCAGTACGTTCAGTACGTTCAGTACGTTCAGTACATTCAGTACGTTAAATACGTTAAGTACGTTAAGTACGTTAAGTACGTTCAATACGTTCAGTACGTTCAGTACGTTCAGTACGTTCAGTACGTTCAGTACGTTCAGTACGTTCAGTACGTTCAGTACGTTCAGTACGTTCAGTACGTTCAGTACGTTCAGTACGTTCAGTACGTTCAGTACGTTCAGTACGTTCAGTACGTTCAGTACGTTCAGTACGTTCAGTACGTTCAGTACGTTCAATACGTTCAGTACGTTCAATACGTTCAGTACGTTCAGTACGTTCAGTACGTTCAGTACGTTCAGTACGTTCAGTACGTTCAGTACGTTCAGTACGTTCAGTACGTTCAGTACGTTCAGTACGTTCAGTACGTTCAGTACATTCAGTACGTTAAATACGTTAAGTACGTTCAGTACGTTGAATACGTTAATTACATTTAGTATGTTAAGTATGGTGACTACATTAAAGGGTAGAACAATGATTCTTTGAAGAATGCTTCAATGTAAAAAAAATCAATTCCGAAAAAGATCAATCAAAACTCTACAATACTAATATGTTATACATTTTGCTTACATTATGCAACACATGTGCTATTTAATTTTACTTAGGAATACTTCCGTCAGCCGAGAGATGTATAATATGGTATATCTATTTCATTGATTTCAAAATATTTATTAGATTCGTAGACCTTTTCGTTGAGAATATAAATTTCGTGATTACAGAAAGCTACTCAATAAGAATTTATTTCAACACATACTTTTCTTATGTGTATGTTATGGGGATATTGGAGCCTCGGCCTGGTTCGAAACAAACTCGCATATCGGGCATTAAACAGGACGTTCGAACTGACGTTGCGCCGCTCCGGGTCGGTTCGTGCCTCGATGACGTCGGTAGGAAGGATAATTTAGGCTTTGGGAGAAGATTGTAGAGCCTCGGAGCGGCCCCTGGTCCACGAAAATTCCCTCGGGCAGACGCGATTTCAGGCTGGCGCCTCGAAAAATAATGGAGCTCTGTTTCACTGCTAAAATTCTCCCCTGTTTTTCCCCTTTCTTCTCGATGCCTCGGCCTATAATCGTCTATCGCCCCAACAAGTAAGGTAGCACCGTTTATTTATTTCTTTTATCCTTAACTTCTCAATAGTTCGACTGTGCTCACGACAACCTCTGATTTACGGGGGGGCACGGGTTTGGAAAACACTGTGCCTTGTTTTCGGGGCCTCTCGACCTTAGCTTTCATGCACTACGATGACGTTCTATTGCTACGCACAATAAAGCCTTTCGTGAAATTGTACCATTTTTTAAATAATGGAGTTGGGTGACAAAACGTCAGAAAAAACTAATTCATTGTATTCCCTTTGAAAAGGGACTTTTTTATTCTGCGTGCTTTTGGAATAAATTTGTTTTAAATCGTTCCAAAAAAATCATCAATGTAAGATATTTTTTGTCTATTTAATATTTAAAAGAGGAATCTAGTTATCTTTATTTTTTATATCGATTCTTATTCACTTATCATCGTTTCCGGTTCGATGCCGTTGTACTAATGTTAATCTTTTATGTCTAAATTAATTTTTATACGACGTGATTTTCGCATTTTTTGGTGAAAAGTACGAATGCAATCTCCCATTGTACACAAATATTGCAAAAACATACAAAGTGGTTTTTTGCTGCTGAAACGACCAGTGGAGTCTCGAAAAATAATGACGTTGTTAGCGGGGGGAAAGAAGAGGGCGAAAAAGACGCAAAAGCTTTCCCTTTTCTTCTCCATGCAATCGCCTATATAATCGAGTATCGCCCCGACGAAATAAGGTTCATTTATTCATTTATTTCATTTTTAAATTCTCAATAGTTTCACTGTGTTCACGACAACCTCTGATTTACTTCAACCCCGAGGGCTCATGTTTATGAAATACTATGCCTACTTTGGGCGCCCCACTAACGTCAAATGTACACGTTGCGATGACGTCTAATGCTATGCACAGTGGAAACTTTGATTAATCAGTACTTTTATTCTTTGTAAGGGTTGGAAGTGCCAATATGTTTGAAATAGTCGATGCAGTATGTTTCTCTTTTTTTTTTTTGTATAATTAGGCATTTTAAAAAACGCATAGCCCACGACAAAATCCTCAATGTATTTTTTTTTTTTTTTCTAATCGATATACAGAAAAGTATTATTTGTATTAATTACATTGCATTAAACAAAATTTAATCCAGACCATTATTCAGATCTGAGCAGTGAATGGATTTCAGCTTTGGATGTCTCGTTTTATTGAGAAAAGGGGATTTTTTAATTTTTAGTGAAAGCTCTGAATGCAGTGTTTCAATGTACACGAAGATCGTCGAAAGGAAAGGGAAATTGGCAATCAATCGAGCGGCAATTATCGCCCCCGCAAGTATGTCGTTCGCACATAGTAGGTATACACGTTATCAGGTGCGCTGTAACCTTCGAACTCCCGGGTAACGCGAACACCAGCACCAGAGTTGAGTGAAGTGTGTGGTCTTCCATTGATACATCGAACTCACTGAATTGTTTCCATTTAATTAAATGCATTTTCCACGAATTCGCGCTTCGACTAAAGCGAAGTGCGGCGAGGCATCGGAGCCGCGCGATAAGTATGCGTCAACGTTTTGGTATAATTAAAATTCTACACCCAAACTTCGACTCTTTGTGCATTTATTATTTTTTTTTTTATTTCTTCATCAAAGCAAAATAATTGTTAAAGAAAATAATGAAATAGTAATTATGAATAGGTATGATTGGAGAAAATTACAGATCAATGCTTCGATTTACTGCGAATCTATTGCTAAACTTCGTGAAATTCGTCTGATGTACTAAGAAGTTGAATCCACTTCGAAATTTTTTTGTCCTAAAACACAATACAACTCGGTCAATTTTTTAAATTCTTTATCGAAGCAAACTAATTGCTAAATAAAAAAATAATTAAATAATAATTGTGAATAAGCATGATTGGAGAAAATCACAGATCAATACTTCGATTTACTTCGAATCCATTGCTAAACTTCGTGAAATTCGTCTGACGTACTAACTAAGAAATTGAATCCACTTCGAAATTTGTTTTGTCCTGAAACACAATACAACTCGCTCAATTTTTTAAATGCTTTATCGATGCAAAATAATGGCTAAAGAAAATAATGAAATAGTAATCATGAATAAGCATAAATCACAGATCAATATTTCGATTTAGTGCGAATCTATTGCTAAACTTCCTGAAAATTGTCTAACGCAGTAACTAAGAAGTTCAATGAACCTCGAAAGCTTTTTTTGTCCAGAGAACACAATGCACCTCGCTCAATAGGAAAATCTCATAATTACGAAGCACAACAGCGGAGCATCAACCTCGAGTTTTCCGAGGTTGAACATCGAGAATATCCCGAAAGCTCACAGAATTTCGTTAGCCATGGTGGAGCACATAGAGGCTTCATTTCAAACCCCCCAAACTAGCAGCAGTGGGATGAGGGCTCGTAACTCACTTTTCGTTCATCTCGCACCCGCCCTGAAATTTCATGGCGTTCCCGACCTATGCACAGTATCAAGCTGCTCCTGGTTGTGAGATTCGAGACATACCGGAATAATACGAGGCATTTCCTGTCACTTCTGCATTTTTTTTAAGATAAAAAATTTCTCCTTACATACTAGTAATTATTTTCATTTTTTTTTCTGTGAATTATTCACATTTTTTTGCACACATTTGAATACACAATAAAAAATAAATGTATCCTTCTTCGGAGATCCAAAGAGAGGAATTTTGTCGAGAAAAATAAATGAATAAATTTTCCCTATAAATTTATAAAGCGATGTATATAAAAACCCTGAAAAGTCGGCAGCATGGACGTCGAATTTTCCAATAAGAAAATAACTAAAAAATCAGTTTTGTAGTTAATCTGTTGTCTACTTAAACATTCCATGCCCATTTTCACGATTTTTCATTTTTCATATGAAAAATCGTTTTCGACGAAAACGAAATTTCTCTATTTATTCCGCTCAAATAATTGTTCCTTATTTAAAAAACAAAAAACATATTTCAATATCACTACTACGCCACAGAAAGAATTACAAAAAATGAACAATCCTCTCCTTTCATATTTTCCTTCCCCTTATTTTTTCTTTCAAACAATTTAAGGAAAATGCTCCGTGATCTTAATTAGTAGTGAAATCAGGGTAATTATCCCCATATTAAAAAATGCGGATAACCTGACAGAGAACGCCGCGTACGCGAGTGAGCAACCGAAAGCTCAAACGATCGTGAAACTTTCCGAAACCTTAAAACCGAGTTTCGGCATAATGCGCTCTCGTACATTATACTCGGCCGAGTTTGCACATGCCTTCCATGCACATACACTCGGACTCCAAACACTGGCACGTACGCCAGTCGTATAATGCTCCGAAGCGCGGGCTCATGCCATTATTCAGGCTGTTTGACCGCGGTGAAAGGTTGCAGCGGGGTGAGTGCAAGCAGGTCACTGTATGCTGCACACTCTCGGTGTTGGAGGTGAGGTTGTCGGTGGTCCGAGGGTTGACGATGACGGTGGTGGTGGTGGTGGTTGTCCCAGCGGCGCACCGGTCAGGATTTCGTGCGTTAATTGAGTTCGTTTAAGCCATAACCAGCGGCGGTCGTGGCCACACGTGAACGCATTATTCGTTATGGCCATCAGGTTCCACGTCCGATAATCGATAACCGCTGATATAAAAAACGAAAACCAGAACGGCTTATAGGGGACCACAAATTCGGACCAATCGTGCCCTACGGTACACCATTAACTTCGGTAAACAAAAACAAACATAATGCGCTCTATGGTGGACCATTTAATTCAGTGATCGAAAACAAGACTTTTTGATACACAGAACCGATGTTTGCGAATTTTTATTTATTTTGTAAGAGGGGGGATAAGGATGAGGGAAGATTGCAGGGGAAAATGAAGACGTTAGATTTTATGGGTTGGTAAGACGTTTTATTGATAGATGCAATTTGTTTAATGGGGGTTCGGTGACAAAAAGTTAGAAATGGGCAGTTGATTGTGTTCTATTTCACATGACATGTTGTGTTACGTTGTGTATGATTTACGAATGAACAAATTTTTTTAATCAAACCCATTTTTGGACCAGTAAATCTGGTTCAAAACCGTGCAGACTGTGAAAATGCTGAAAATTATTCATGTGCTGCTTCCATGCTCGCCATGCGTCGACTTCTGAGTGTAATTAAAGAATAATCTGTATAAATTTCTCAAGACTCTGTCCGCTGCTGTGTGAGACGTATCATCGTCACGTCTGGAATTTTTTTTCTGACGAACAACATGTTTTTCCCAGTCCCGTAGTTTTAATTATTGGCAGTTTTCCGAAGCGTTAACGAACGTCCGGCGAGACGTCGGAACTTATTTTACGAGACTTTAAGTACCGAAGCTTCTTGACATCAGGGAAAGGACAAAAGTACAAAAATAAGTCACGAGAGAGTGTTATCGAGGCG